>JAGDQP010047660.1:0-14967 GCA_022664845.1 Lepisma saccharinum
AAAAACATTGTTTTATATCTTTATACCTGTAATAGTTTATTATGCCACTATGTACGTTAATTTCTGCATCAAGTAATAACATTAATATGTTCTTTTTCTCTCGTAATCCATAACCAAATAGCCGAACAGGAAAGCACGCTATATTGCCAGTAGGGGCGCTGTCATAGATTGTACGAAAAATCCGCTGAAAAATAGGACCGTTTCTATTTAGAGAACACATCGGTGATAGCATGAAAAATCGTACGATCTGCGCTTTACACGATCAAAGAATGTAACCGATGAGATTGCACACGAGGGATCGTACGAGAAATTGGATCGTCTAAAGTGGCCTTAAGATTCCCAATAGTAATGACCATAGAGCTGAGGCAATATGGTACCGTCAAAGACTTTAATCATAGCCTTTCCAATAATGCAAGCTTAAAAATTGAATAACAGCTGCGCAAGGTTTTCCCCGAAGGAAAAAGGGGTAATCCTAGAAATTTTCTTTAGAAAGGCCAAAATGAGCATGACTAGGAAGGTTTTCTGCGTATAATTATGCATTTGCAGGAAGGGGATATCTCAAATAGATTATATCTGGCGGACGATGTAAAATTTTGCAAAATGCATGGTTATACAAGTAAGTAAGAATGTCATATATTCGACACATGTTTAGCTCATTTATCATCGTCAAAGGAATATCTTACTGCGCGCTTGGGTCATCTCTACTCTCAAAGGAAGTCACCTTATTCCTTTGGGTACTCCCTTGTAAGCTTAAGGCACACTTTTGATTTCTTTATTAAGAACTGATTAGAAGTCTGATGACACTATGCTACTTCAGCTCTATTTTCAATGGTATTGGAAATCTGAATTTCCAACTCATTTCTCTACGATTTCGGCAACGCGTAGTTCCGAAACGCGGCGGAATTCCAAGCTAGTTACTTTTTTTGTCTTTTGGTGCTCTATAATGCCCCCAACGTACATGTAATAATATATCGAGCGGGTATATCTATATATAATTAATTTGCATCCGTACAAAAAAATTCTGACGATAGTTTGTTGTGATTTTAATTAGTTAAGATAGGCTTTGATGAGTGTTTCATAAATTTATCCAGATATCAATCTAATATTTTTCAACTAAGTTATTACTTTACTAATTCATTCCTTTCTTCATTGTTATTATAAGAGATCGTTCTCAGTTACGTAGGAGGGAAGAAACTTAACATTGCTGTCCGACGTATGCTTGAGAAATTGTTTACAAACGAAGTGGCTGTTCATTATAATTGGACGGGAAAATACAATAAATTACCACTAAAGGAACTAACTTGTATCAAAATAATACCAGGTAAACTGATTGCAGCTGCTTCTTTATGTTTCTGTATTCAGTTAGGTAGCTACAGTGAACTTCGCAATATAAATACAATCCGAAAAGCAGCTTCTGAAAAATCACCCTCCAAAGTGGAATCTTTGGAACTGTCTTCCGAATCAGAACCAATATTTGTGAGAAATTTGTCTCTTAGCTCGTCGTTAGCAATCTTCTTTGCGAATAAAAGTTTTCCACTTCTTCTACATTCCACGCGATCGACTAATTTTCTTGAGATTCATGTTCAGTTGCTTCACGAAATAGATTTTCTACTCCTGCAACCTTCAGCTGCATATTATATTTGCAATGTAACCCTTCACTCGTGCCCAAATGAATTCCATTGGATTCATGTTGGAATGATATGGAGGTAAGCAAACAACTGAATGACCTGCCAGTGTAGGTAAATGATCAGTTTTGAAACTACTGTGACTGAGGGAATATTATTGAAGAATCGAATCCAGGATGGGCTGCCATTGGGATCGATCCAAGGAGCTATCGAATGCTAAGCCAACACACTACCAACTGATGACCGTTCGGTACCGACGCGCTTCGTATTCCTCCTGGAAAAGGTTATGTTCATTTCGTACGATTAACTTCTTGTCAGAATGAAGACCCATAATACACACTACCATTAAAAACAACAAACAGCAGTACCACAACACACAAAATTATTATAACTTCCATCGTGAAATTTATAGCAAAAAAGGGAGCTAGGTGGTTCATTGATAAGCGCGTTCACATCTGGTGGGTGGAGTCCTCGATTCTATCCTGGCTGGTGCCATGTGAACTTTGTGGTGGACAAACATCGTGTGCGTGGTTTATCCCGTGGTTGTCCCATTTCGTCTCACTTTGTTCATTCCACCAATCATCATTCATCGGTCTGAGCCAAAGTTGCCGGAAGACCAGAAAATAAATTTAAAAGAAATATATAGAAAAAATACACCAATTGCATCTACAGAAGTAGAAGTTTCCTTCCCCACACAAACTTTGCGTGTACACCTGAAATAGTGGTAACACTGCATGGTTGTAAATTATTTCCCTCTCTCTGAAATGCTGCGCAAGTCCACGTGAGGGGGTTGCTTTTTAGAGAGCAGACGGAAAATGAGGGAACTGACGGGAAGCTCCAACTCTTAAGCTGCGAGTAGTGTAAATTAACTTTACATTCTGAGTTTTTATGACCTGTTGATCAAGAGCTAATTTCATATTCGTAATAAGGTGACAAAAAATGGAAAATATACCCGAATTAAAATTAAACTCATCCTTTACAGAGTAGAAAATACTGTTTCTACAGATTTAGATGCGATTCACATTATCGCCAGGCAGTTAAAAAAACGTTTATATTTGTAGATAAAAAGCAAGTAATATGAATGTAAGAAAGGATGTGTTCCATTTATTCACTGTAAGTTCCTAAGCACACAGATCACACTACCAAAGAACTTGCACCTTCTCTGAAAAACTGCCATATTTGAAATTCTCTCGTTTTTCACCAGAAGTCAATGTTTTCGATTGGGATTAAAAATAATTTGTTCCTTTTATCGGAATCTGTTGGAATTAACTTTGAGATATTTTCCCTGAAAATCCGTTTGCTGATAACGGAGGTCAGTAAGATGATTTGTTGTTTTGAATTGTGCTACATTTTTTGAACAGATGCGAACTGTTAGGAACTTTAGTAGTGATCGTTATTGGTAGGTGTTTGTAGTGATCATATAAAACATATTATTTCCACATGCATGTGACACACATCTACAAATATGTAAACGCACAGAAAAGAAAATCACACGTTTATACACTTTACAGGTTCTAGCTGACGTTTACGCGAATAGCATCGAAAGACTGCGCCATTGAAATTTAAAGAAACCGACTACATCGTACATCGTAAAAGTGAGTTTAATTATAATTCACTCCTTAGGGTTAGTAGTATCTTTATTGTGTTAAAAATATTGTGTAATTATAATTTACAGAAAAATTCAAGCGTTCACAGATATTGAAAGTTAGGATAGTTGACTTAGGAAGGGCGTAAGCCATAGTGCTGTTAACGCTACTACAATTCATTTTATCTTATCTTAGCATAGTTGAGAAAGTATGTTTACCAACTGATCTGCATATTTCATTTAGTCCGTTTTCGAGTACTGTACTATGTACTGTACCCAATTGTTGAAACAAGTATTTTATTGGAACAAATATAAAAGCCTTGGTTAATCGTCGGCTTTAGAATCTTCTGTAGCAGTATTCCAGTTGAGAGTTTTCAAGAGCGGAGAATATTAATAATGTTCTTATACTTACCATAGTATATATTTCCAGAGGTGAAGGGGCAATTCCATTTTCCCCTCTACCCCATAGAATACAGCTTTGTAGCTACAAGCATACTTCATTTTATTTTTTTCTGTGGTATGTTAACATTTTCACTTGAGTGCTAGGGCCTTCACAAGATCTTTATTTACGACGCAAGTAAATGCATGTGAGATTGCTAATAACTTCCGGTAATAAAATCCCACAAATGTATATTCTCTAAAGTTTATGTAGTAGACACTACAAATTTATAACAAAGCCATTGTTCATAAATAACTGACCCTAATTGTATATTTTCAGGAGCAGTGAGGCGGAATGGACAGACATCCGATGCAACGGATTTCGAAGAGTTTGAAGCTGTCCAAAACTGATTATTAGATTTTTAAAGGACAGGGATGGAGCCCGATGTAGAAGACTACAGCAACAAAAACCAGGGAGTCAAATGCAGGAAGCGGATGAAAATATATGGTGGCAGTTGTACGAGAACTGGAAGACGGAGGACTGAGTTAACTGTGGAGAAATTTAAAGAAGAGTTCAGCTTCACAAGACTTCAGTCTCAGTCAGCAACATTTGTGTGTGACGTAGGTACGGGTGAAAATATATGTGAATATAGTGAAGAAGTGCACGAAGTTAAACAAAGTGTGACATTTGAACAAGAAGATGAAAATGTTAAGGTATCTCCTAATCCAGAAGAATTAATCGACCTGAGTTCAAGAAGTGAATCTTGTAGTAGTTCCGATCAGAGGATATATATTCTACCGATTCAGCCTGTGAAGAGGTTGCATGTACAGCTCATCCATTGGGTGAGACAACACAACATGACGTAGACAGCTACCAATGATTTATTACGCATTCTGAAACCTCATTTTGAAGATTTACCTGCAGACGTACGTACTTTGCTCCATACACCGAGGACAGTTAATATCAGGCCATGTTCTGGCGGTTCATTTGTGTATTTCGTGGTACATGATAATGTGGTACGAAAGCTTGAGTGCGGTCTGACGCAGAGTAAATATTCAATTGTAAATAAAGTAGTATCACAGATTGGAAGGGGGAAGATGTTAACTATAAGCGTTAACGTAGATGGTCTTCCTTTGTTCTCAAGTTCAACGAAAACTTTATGGCCATTATTGATAAATCACCTTTCATTATTGCTGTATGCTTTGGCCACTCGAAACCACCCCATGCAAATGAATATTTGGAACACTTTGTCACAGAATGTTTGCATTTGAAAAAAACAGGAATATTATATAAAGATGAAGTGTACCACTCTCGTGTCAGCTGCATCATTGCAGATGGACCGGCAAGGTCATTTGCCAAGGGAATTGTTTCCCATAATTCCCTTCATGGGTGCGAAAAATGTATTCAAGAAGGCACCTATGTCTGGGGAACTGTTTGGGCGTATCAGAAGTACATGACGTGTCGCAGTGATAGTTCGTGCTAAAATATGGAATACGAAGATCATCAGCATTCAGAGTATCTTATCTAAGGGCTCGTTCGGAAACTACGAACGAGTTTAACGCGTTAATTTTGTTCTCTCACGAAGCGTTCGGAAACCACTTTCGTGAAGTTCGTTCATTTAGTTAGCCGTTCGGAAAGTCGCTCTCAGTTAATTTCGTTCGCGCACGAAACGAACTAGCTCTGACTTCGTGAACTTCGTTAAAATTAACATGGCGACCGTCCGCATGATAAATTTACCTCGTTTCGCATCATGTAATCTTATTTTGCTTCATCTAGAGGTATAAAAGTATAGCCATGGCTGCTATTTCTGCAGTAGGGAATAATTTTGACACAACTAATTTACATAGCAGATTTATACAACGGTTTATCTTAAACAATTGATTTATCTTTACTTTCCCATATTTAACACTTTTTCGAGCTGTGGATTGCTTTAGATATCACGATTGACACTAGATAGCACCACCAATAAAAGATGAAACTATTGATAACTGCTTTTTCTAGAGGCTTTTTGAGTAAAAGAAAGAATAACGTATATTACAAAATTATCGCCTTTATGAAAGAAACTCTCCAGTTCTGTGTATTATGACAGACTATTTTAATGATTTCATTTAAACAACAAGTTCTTGAAGAAAGGCATGCTGTTTTAGCTTTTATAGAGCCTGAATGCACCACGTTCTTTCTCGTTTAAATTGTAATCCGCAAACAGCATTAAATTTGTATAAGATGGAATTGAATTTTAATTGTGGCCTGTAGACATCTGAGGCTGAGGGCGGTATAAGATGGACTCTTATCAAGTATTTATTAAAATAGTTGTTTTGTGTGCGGCGATAGGCCATCGGCTCGAAGGTCCCTGGTTCGAGTCCCGGCAGAGGCATGAGTGTGAATTTTAACAGCTAAAGGCCAATCGTGACGGGCCGAAGTCCAAAGTTACTAAACTGGCCCATATAAATATAGTTACCCAAAGTGGCTTAATTTTGCTCAACTATGTATTGGTTTCTCTTCTTGGCAATACAATTTGACTAAGACGTTAAATGTTAATTCCTTGCAATTTATTTTAAATATTTTCTGTAATTGGAACATTTTTCTTGTGCCGTAAATGTGACTTAGTTGGCAAAGTCATGGAAATTATGAAGGATATACAAGTATGTAGGAAATTCAGACAGATAATTCTTGTATTCAGACAGAAAAATTAAAAATATTGATCGACTTCACCCCCGTTGACGGTACCCTCACAAGCACAAAAAGTCAAAAACAAAAGACTAAGATAAATTTCACTATAAAATTCTTTTAGTCTTAGAAAAAGTATTAAAAATATAACCAAAACAATCATTTCTAAACTAAGAAGAACTATTAATAAATGTTTTCGCTGAAAAACAAAACTCCACACGCCCATAACAAATAATAAAATGGAACAAATAAAGTAAATGAATATTGACATAAGCTTTCATAGTTTAATAAAACCAATGGTCTTGTAAATCATAAATGGGATAATATTACCCCGAAAGTATCAATAGAAAATACTACAGTACCCGCAGTCCCCAAAACTAACATTTTTAATAAACTATCTCTTGATATCAAACTAACAGTAACCTTATTATTAATTTTAACTGTATTTACTTTCCTTTTTACTCAACTAACCCACCCGCTATCAATGGGTCTTACCTTAATAATTAACACAACCTTTAGGTTGACAATATTAGGAAATACAAACACATTGGTAAGTCTTCTTTCATGTTATATGGTATTCTTAATTATCTGTCCAGTATGTTTAACTTTTTTTGTGTTGTGATTTCTGTATGAAACTCCCGTCATTATAGTTGGTTCACTCAACCGTTATGGGCGTGTCCCCTGGGGGTGAGTGGTAACGCTCGCTTCCTAACCCTGGGGTACCGGGTTCGATTCCCCGTGGGGACACGTATGGTTCGGAACCTACGTTAAACTGAAGTTCCCATCTTATAAGCTCCTCAGCTCGTTTAGGACGTTAATAACAATTCACTCACTGATCCGTTATGGAGCGTTAGTTCGCAAATTTGAAACCCATGGTGGTTTAAAATTTCAGTGTTGGCCAGCATCGTGGCATGTGGAGATGTACTTTGTTGAAGGACACAGCAAATTCTGTTTAATACAGGGAGGAGTCGAAATGCTGAACGCGTCTCACACACGTAAACAGCAGTCTGTACAGTTTTACCTCCTCGAGCCTGTGTGACATATTTTTTTTTCAACTATCCAGTTTTTTTTTTAATACTAAAATCGAAAATCGACCACTGTTTTGGGAAGCTGCACCTAAAAACTGTGTATGTTTTCGGTGCATCCAGTGATGCTGCATTTATCCACTCAATTAGTTCGTCGCGATAACCACTGCGTAATGATATTAAAAAAATGAAAACCGCGATTGTGTCCTTAAAATTAGTCTCTCGAAATGAACCTTTCTCAGTAACGTATTCACCAGATTTTAAAAAACTTACTAATCTCCTTTCCAAAATGTGATCATATAGCAACGACTCCCGTAAATACATTTTCCCAAAGTGACATTTGTATACAGCAGATACTTGAGTTTACAGAAATTAAGCATTATATATGGAAATTTGAGGTGGTGTTGGAAGCATTCTTTGCAAGCGTTAATAACTATCGTGTCCAATTGAAGTAAAACAGGAAAAAGAAAAGCACAGTAACTCTTCGTTTCCCAACAGAAAAAATTTCCAGTGTAACAGAATGTTTTCTAAATCGTGCTATTTTGATTTCAACTAATCCTCCTGGTGAAATTTGTAAATTAATAAACCAGGTATTAGGGCTATCGCAGGGGTTCACTGCCCCTTTGAGTTTTATTTTTTTTAATAATTTGACAACTAAATCCCGAAATTAGTCGACTTGCTTTGTCGCTAAAAGCGAGAAGAAGAGGAGAAAACCAACTTTTCTAGATTTTTAGTAAATTCAAACGCAGCGTAGTAAACACTCAGTTTTAAATAAATATAACTGGCTTGTTTTCGTGATCCATGAACCAGTTTTTATGAGGTGATGGGATTCTGACGTTTTTCGGAGTTACAGGTCTTTTAACCCTTCGGACAATGAACTTCGGAGCTTAAAGGCCGCTTTAGACGGGACAATTTCTCGTACGATCTCTCGTATGAAAGAATGTATACAATCCATAGTACGAGATTTTTCGTACGATAAATCTTACAATATTGTATAGTGTTTTACACGGTACAATTTTGGATACGAGGGGATAATGATGAAACTGCTGGAGTTTATAGTTGTGACATCTCAGGATTTTAGGATAATTATGCCACAGACATTTGTGAAAGTATATCCCATTTAAAAATAGAAAAGAATTAAAATATTGATAACAATTAATCTTGACGCAACAGAAACTCAGTTAATTAATGTAATATCAAATTCTTCTACCAAGAGAATCTAACTTCAACTAGGTTTCAGTGGTAACGAAAGTGTCGTAGTTTTACTTCTGTACTTCGATAAAGATATTTCAATGCGGACACACAAAAAACGTTGAAAATTTTGCCGTTTTCGGTGATAAGTTCGGAGTCATATGTGTTTTCACAATATTCCTGAGTTAACTAGATATGTGACATTACACAGCACTTCAAAAGTATATGAATCGCGATATATTAACTCCTATTTATACATATGGGGGCAATTAGTAACACTGCGGTTTAACTACTTCTATCACAGAGCACTGGAAACGCCTCAAATGCTACGTTTTGCGTTCCTATAAGCATGAAATACTTGCAATATACAAAAATGAGGAGTAATGTAGATTTTATATGATTTATAGCCTCATTTCACACAAGGTATATAGGTGTGAATAGGGTGGGTCAGCTGTCTTAACCCTTGAATAAAAATTAGTTCGTCCAAATAATTACCTAGCTCATGTATTGACTTGCACAGCTCTGGGCTGACGTCGATACTCTACTTACGTTATGTCTACTTCTGTAATTACTGTTCAATGTATTTCATTATTTCGGATGCACAGAGCGTATATGTTTATCAAAATAATTGGGGAGGAACCTGATTGCAAAGATACCGGTATCGTCTACATTATTTCCTTTCATACTTATCATGATTGCAGCAGATTCGGTACTCTGCGCACAAGAAAAACAATGAAAATCACCTTAACTGCATTGCACAATATATAGGAAAAGCAGTAGCTATTAGATCACATCAGAACTTTGTCTTTATATTTTTAAATATATTTCTCACGTATTTAGTACTTTTTATGGTAATAAGAATGCAAAACGTAGCATTTTGAGGTATTGCCACTCCTCTATAGCAGAAGTAGCTGTACTGCAGTATCACTGATCTTTTTACACTTCCGTTAAAAAACATTGTTTTATATCTTTATACCTGTAATAGTTTATTATGCCACTATGTACGTTAATTTCTGCATCAAGTAATAACATTAATATGTTCTTTTTCTCTCGTAATCCATAACCAAATAGCCGAACAGGAAAGCACGCTATATTGCCAGTAGGGGCGCTGTCATAGATTGTACGAAAAATCCGCTGAAAAATAGGACCGTTTCTATTTAGAGAACACATCGGTGATAGCATGAAAAATCGTACGATCTGCGCTTTACACGATCAAAGAATGTAACCGATGAGATTGCACACGAGGGATCGTACGAGAAATTGGATCGTCTAAAGTGGCCTTAAGATTCCCAATAGTAATGACCATAGAGCTGAGGCAATATGGTACCGTCAAAGACTTTAATCATAGCCTTTCCAATAATGCAAGCTTAAAAATTGAATAACAGCTGCGCAAGGTTTTCCCCGAAGGAAAAAGGGGTAATCCTAGAAATTTTCTTTAGAAAGGCCAAAATGAGCATGACTAGGAAGGTTTTCTGCGTATAATTATGCATTTGCAGGAAGGGGATATCTCAAATAGATTATATCTGGCGGACGATGTAAAATTTTGCAAAATGCATGGTTATACAAGTAAGTAAGAATGTCATATATTCGACACATGTTTAGCTCATTTATCATCGTCAAAGGAATATCTTACTGCGCGCTTGGGTCATCTCTACTCTCAAAGGAAGTCACCTTATTCCTTTGGGTACTCCCTTGTAAGCTTAAGGCACACTTTTGATTTCTTTATTAAGAACTGATTAGAAGTCTGATGACACTATGCTACTTCAGCTCTATTTTCAATGGTATTGGAAATCTGAATTTCCAACTCATTTCTCTACGATTTCGGCAACGCGTAGTTCCGAAACGCGGCGGAATTCCAAGCTAGTTACTTTTTTTGTCTTTTGGTGCTCTATAATGCCCCCAACGTACATGTAATAATATATCGAGCGGGTATATCTATATATAATTAATTTGCATCCGTACAAAAAAATTCTGACGATAGTTTGTTGTGATTTTAATTAGTTAAGATAGGCTTTGATGAGTGTTTCATAAATTTATCCAGATATCAATCTAATATTTTTCAACTAAGTTATTACTTTACTAATTCATTCCTTTCTTCATTGTTATTATAAGAGATCGTTCTCAGTTACGTAGGAGGGAAGAAACTTAACATTGCTGTCCGACGTATGCTTGAGAAATTGTTTACAAACGAAGTGGCTGTTCATTATAATTGGACGGGAAAATACAATAAATTACCACTAAAGGAACTAACTTGTATCAAAATAATACCAGGTAAACTGATTGCAGCTGCTTCTTTATGTTTCTGTATTCAGTTAGGTAGCTACAGTGAACTTCGCAATATAAATACAATCCGAAAAGCAGCTTCTGAAAAATCACCCTCCAAAGTGGAATCTTTGGAACTGTCTTCCGAATCAGAACCAATATTTGTGAGAAATTTGTCTCTTAGCTCGTCGTTAGCAATCTTCTTTGCGAATAAAAGTTTTCCACTTCTTCTACATTCCACGCGATCGACTAATTTTCTTGAGATTCATGTTCAGTTGCTTCACGAAATAGATTTTCTACTCCTGCAACCTTCAGCTGCATATTATATTTGCAATGTAACCCTTCACTCGTGCCCAAATGAATTCCATTGGATTCATGTTGGAATGATATGGAGGTAAGCAAACAACTGAATGACCTGCCAGTGTAGGTAAATGATCAGTTTTGAAACTACTGTGACTGAGGGAATATTATTGAAGAATCGAATCCAGGATGGGCTGCCATTGGGATCGATCCAAGGAGCTATCGAATGCTAAGCCAACACACTACCAACTGATGACCGTTCGGTACCGACGCGCTTCGTATTCCTCCTGGAAAAGGTTATGTTCATTTCGTACGATTAACTTCTTGTCAGAATGAAGACCCATAATACACACTACCATTAAAAACAACAAACAGCAGTACCACAACACACAAAATTATTATAACTTCCATCGTGAAATTTATAGCAAAAAAGGGAGCTAGGTGGTTCATTGATAAGCGCGTTCACATCTGGTGGGTGGAGTCCTCGATTCTATCCTGGCTGGTGCCATGTGAACTTTGTGGTGGACAAACATCGTGTGCGTGGTTTATCCCGTGGTTGTCCCATTTCGTCTCACTTTGTTCATTCCACCAATCATCATTCATCGGTCTGAGCCAAAGTTGCCGGAAGACCAGAAAATAAATTTAAAAGAAATATATAGAAAAAATACACCAATTGCATCTACAGAAGTAGAAGTTTCCTTCCCCACACAAACTTTGCGTGTACACCTGAAATAGTGGTAACACTGCATGGTTGTAAATTATTTCCCTCTCTCTGAAATGCTGCGCAAGTCCACGTGAGGGGGTTGCTTTTTAGAGAGCAGACGGAAAATGAGGGAACTGACGGGAAGCTCCAACTCTTAAGCTGCGAGTAGTGTAAATTAACTTTACATTCTGAGTTTTTATGACCTGTTGATCAAGAGCTAATTTCATATTCGTAATAAGGTGACAAAAAATGGAAAATATACCCGAATTAAAATTAAACTCATCCTTTACAGAGTAGAAAATACTGTTTCTACAGATTTAGATGCGATTCACATTATCGCCAGGCAGTTAAAAAAACGTTTATATTTGTAGATAAAAAGCAAGTAATATGAATGTAAGAAAGGATGTGTTCCATTTATTCACTGTAAGTTCCTAAGCACACAGATCACACTACCAAAGAACTTGCACCTTCTCTGAAAAACTGCCATATTTGAAATTCTCTCGTTTTTCACCAGAAGTCAATGTTTTCGATTGGGATTAAAAATAATTTGTTCCTTTTATCGGAATCTGTTGGAATTAACTTTGAGATATTTTCCCTGAAAATCCGTTTGCTGATAACGGAGGTCAGTAAGATGATTTGTTGTTTTGAATTGTGCTACATTTTTTGAACAGATGCGAACTGTTAGGAACTTTAGTAGTGATCGTTATTGGTAGGTGTTTGTAGTGATCATATAAAACATATTATTTCCACATGCATGTGACACACATCTACAAATATGTAAACGCACAGAAAAGAAAATCACACGTTTATACACTTTACAGGTTCTAGCTGACGTTTACGCGAATAGCATCGAAAGACTGCGCCATTGAAATTTAAAGAAACCGACTACATCGTACATCGTAAAAGTGAGTTTAATTATAATTCACTCCTTAGGGTTAGTAGTATCTTTATTGTGTTAAAAATATTGTGTAATTATAATTTACAGAAAAATTCAAGCGTTCACAGATATTGAAAGTTAGGATAGTTGACTTAGGAAGGGCGTAAGCCATAGTGCTGTTAACGCTACTACAATTCATTTTATCTTATCTTAGCATAGTTGAGAAAGTATGTTTACCAACTGATCTGCATATTTCATTTAGTCCGTTTTCGAGTACTGTACTATGTACTGTACCCAATTGTTGAAACAAGTATTTTATTGGAACAAATATAAAAGCCTTGGTTAATCGTCGGCTTTAGAATCTTCTGTAGCAGTATTCCAGTTGAGAGTTTTCAAGAGCGGAGAATATTAATAATGTTCTTATACTTACCATAGTATATATTTCCAGAGGTGAAGGGGCAATTCCATTTTCCCCTCTACCCCATAGAATACAGCTTTGTAGCTACAAGCATACTTCATTTTATTTTTTTCTGTGGTATGTTAACATTTTCACTTGAGTGCTAGGGCCTTCACAAGATCTTTATTTACGACGCAAGTAAATGCATGTGAGATTGCTAATAACTTCCGGTAATAAAATCCCACAAATGTATATTCTCTAAAGTTTATGTAGTAGACACTACAAATTTATAACAAAGCCATTGTTCATAAATAACTGACCCTAATTGTATATTTTCAGGAGCAGTGAGGCGGAATGGACAGACATCCGATGCAACGGATTTCGAAGAGTTTGAAGCTGTCCAAAACTGATTATTAGATTTTTAAAGGACAGGGATGGAGCCCGATGTAGAAGACTACAGCAACAAAAACCAGGGAGTCAAATGCAGGAAGCGGATGAAAATATATGGTGGCAGTTGTACGAGAACTGGAAGACGGAGGACTGAGTTAACTGTGGAGAAATTTAAAGAAGAGTTCAGCTTCACAAGACTTCAGTCTCAGTCAGCAACATTTGTGTGTGACGTAGGTACGGGTGAAAATATATGTGAATATAGTGAAGAAGTGCACGAAGTTAAACAAAGTGTGACATTTGAACAAGAAGATGAAAATGTTAAGGTATCTCCTAATCCAGAAGAATTAATCGACCTGAGTTCAAGAAGTGAATCTTGTAGTAGTTCCGATCAGAGGATATATATTCTACCGATTCAGCCTGTGAAGAGGTTGCATGTACAGCTCATCCATTGGGTGAGACAACACAACATGACGTAGACAGCTACCAATGATTTATTACGCATTCTGAAACCTCATTTTGAAGATTTACCTGCAGACGTACGTACTTTGCTCCATACACCGAGGACAGTTAATATCAGGCCATGTTCTGGCGGTTCATTTGTGTATTTCGTGGTACATGATAATGTGGTACGAAAGCTTGAGTGCGGTCTGACGCAGAGTAAATATTCAATTGTAAATAAAGTAGTATCACAGATTGGAAGGGGGAAGATGTTAACTATAAGCGTTAACGTAGATGGTCTTCCTTTGTTCTCAAGTTCAACGAAAACTTTATGGCCATTATTGATAAATCACCTTTCATTATTGCTGTATGCTTTGGCCACTCGAAACCACCCCATGCAAATGAATATTTGGAACACTTTGTCACAGAATGTTTGCATTTGAAAAAAACAGGAATATTATATAAAGATGAAGTGTACCACTCTCGTGTCAGCTGCATCATTGCAGATGGACCGGCAAGGTCATTTGCCAAGGGAATTGTTTCCCATAATTCCCTTCATGGGTGCGAAAAATGTATTCAAGAAGGCACCTATGTCTGGGGAACTGTTTGGGCGTATCAGAAGTACATGACGTGTCGCAGTGATAGTTCGTGCTAAAATATGGAATACGAAGATCATCAGCATTCAGAGTATCTTATCTAAGGGCTCGTTCGGAAACTACGAACGAGTTTAACGCGTTAATTTTGTTCTCTCACGAAGCGTTCGGAAACCACTTTCGTGAAGTTCGTTCATTTAGTTAGCCGTTCGGAAAGTCGCTCTCAGTTAATTTCGTTCGCGCACGAAACGAACTAGCTCTGACTTCGTGAACTTCGTTAAAATTAACATGGCGACCGTCCGCATGATAAATTTACCTCGTTTCGCATCATGTAATCTTATTTTGCTTCATCTAGAGGTATAAAAGTATAGCCATGGCTGCTATTTCTGCAGTAGGGAATAATTTTGACACAACTAATTTACATAGCAGATTTATACAACGGTTTATCTTAAACAATTGATTTATCTTTACTTTCCCATATTTAACACTTTTTCGAGCTGTGGATTGCTTTAGATATCACGATTGACACTAGATA
>JAGDQP010047661.1:0-14967 GCA_022664845.1 Lepisma saccharinum
GGCACTTACTTGACATATTAATACGCTGTTGTGTTTAGAACTATTTTGACACGGGTGCTGTTTTGTCAGTGACGCTTTTGTGGAACATTCTGTTATGGCCAACAGTATTTTTTTATCCGCTCTGTTTTACCCGGCGCTGTTTTGTCACACTGTTCTGGCAACACTGTTCTGTTGTAGTTGCGCCCAAAAAAATTGGCGCTCTGGGGTCGGGCCCAGTGTCCCCATTTATAAATCCATGCCTGACACCAGCAGCCATTAAGAATGACAGTGATGTGACAATTTTTGTACGTGTGGCAACGCTGAAATTTCGCAGATGCAGCTGTGAAAATTTATGCGCAGTTACCTCCATGATGTAGGCGGTAGAGTGTCGGTTTCGCGAGCGGGAAGTTTGGTTTCGATTACAATTCAGGCTGGAATTTTTTTCATTTTAAAAATAGTATATGATGTTAGTACTTTCGAATAAATGCTCCTTTGTGCTTTTCTCAGGCACGTATCCAGAAAGTGGTATCGGAAGGGTTCCACGGGTCTTCTGGGAAGGTCCAAGATGTGTGTACGTGTGAAAAGTATATTAAATATCACACCTAAAATTATACTAATTTTTTGGGGGAAAACTTAATTTCGGGGAGATCCGGAACCCGTGGAACAACTCCTAATACGTCCAGGCATTTTCAATATTTTATGCGTGTTTCACGAACATGCAATGTCGAGAGAACGACGGCGGGTTAGTGATCGGATTAGACTAGTTTCATTGTAAAGAATGAAAAAAAACGATCATCTGAAGTGTTTTCGTTAAAAAATATTTACTACAACAAAATTTGTTATAATTATATATGGGTCAAAACATTATTCAGAAGGAATAGTAATATCTTAACTCACTTCCTGTGATGACGATTTAGATTATTTACTGTCGCGAGATGAACATTTCGTAAGTATTATCGAGGCCTCTATAAAATATCATAGTTACTTTTATTTGTCCAGTATTTTTTGTAAAAAAAAATATGAAAAAAGCAAGTAGGTATTGAGTTCCCTTAACAAGATGTCAAAATAGCTGCAGAAAAGCTGTTAGGACAAAAATAAATGTAAACTGGGATTCCGCCAGAATTTTCAGTTTGGGGAGGTGTAAAGTCAAAATTGGGAACTCTACGAAAGAATGAAGAAAAATTGGAAGCTTTCGAAATGTGTACAAAGAGGATAATAGAAAAAATGAGACACAGATGATCTATAATGACGAAGCGTTGAAGAGAATTGCCAAGAGACGAACAATCCTGGAGACATTTAAAAGAGAAGAAATTGTTTAAGACTTTCAAACAGTACATTGAGGGACGCAGTTGAAGTTATGTTTGAGGGAAAGAGAAGAAGAGCAAGAAGACGAATTCAACTACTTGAGAGTATTAAGGGAGGTAAATCTATGCTAAGGTAAAAAGGAAAGTGCATGATCGGGATAAATAGAAAGGGTTTAGCTTCCCTTCAAGGACTTCCTGCTCTCAGCTTAACAGTAATGATGTGTGTATGTGGATAAGTGTGTTGATATATGCATCTTGTATAATAACAAAAAATAATCCTTTAAATTCAGGTTTGAGAAAGTTTTACACGTTTTAGATATTTACACTCTGAGTTGGTGGCACTGTCCTCTATTGAGCAGCTTTGCGTGACGTAAACTTTCTTGAACCCCTTTCTACATATTTTTTTTCCCAAACGTCATAAATAGCATTGAATTTTGCTGTGAAGGGCACGTAAATGTCAGAGGAGTTTCAAAATTGATTAACAATTTAAAATACCAGTATAAGCAATTTGTTAATGCCCCTAATGCTCTGTTAGAGAAAACGGTTCTTTCCCTTTTAACTCAGCGATGATCTATTACGCTTTTTCTCCGCATTTCACGAAGTATCGCATTAGCAGACTTGTTTTTTTCTTTCTTTCTAATTTTACCAATTGTCGGTTATACAGGATATGAACCTTTTTATATATCTTGGGAAAATATTTTATTTTTTTACATCATTTTCTCAACAATTTACCTCAGAGGAAGCTTCGAATTTGTTTCCGAAAAAAATCTAATTTATCTACATTTATGAAATATTGGAGATAGCGATTTCATATTCCAAGATAAAACTTAAATATAATAAATTTACACTTAAAAATACATCTAGTGGTAAAATATTGACCCTCCTACTCCAGGAAATACTGGATTCGCTCCTGCACAGAATTCCAGGCGGGGAAGAATTTTTGAGAAAGGATTTTTAATCTTGTTTTTATCCCAGAGTGAGAGTAAGCATAATCATATCCCAGGCTGCAGCAATGAATTACTTTTTTTCTCACGGAGGAGAAAATCCCAACCGCTCGCGACCGCGGTGGCTCAGTGGTAGAGCGCTCACTCTAGTGTGTAGGATCCCAGGTTCGAACCCCGATCGTGCCATGTGGGCTTTATAATAGACCGTTTTATAGCCAACCGATACGAAACTTACCGCCCACTTCTTCTCGATAGTATGCATTACGACGCAACCTACAGAACACCTCACACAGTTATCATAGCTCGCCCACTAAGTCTACTACTAAGTCTCTATCTCTTCACCCTCCCAGACAACCACCCATAAGTCCCATACTTCACAGCTTTCATAGATCCACAAGCACCAGACTATATCATACCATCATACGCATAAAACCACAAACAACTAACAGAGTCTTTCATTAAACACAAGCACTCAAGGGACGGAAGACCGCTCCCCGCTATCAACTCGAACGTGTTTATAAATTCTAGACCGCCATAGTCCCAACCAAACAAAAGCAAGTAACCTACGAAGATAGGTAAGTTGAAAAAGTTAATCTGAATCTCTTTGACCATCAACAATCACAGAAACAAATCATAAAACAAAATCTCTTCCCCAATAGGTAGCGTAACCCTCTCAGTGGGCATTAGCCATGACACCAACATGGCTAAAAAAAATTGAAACTTCAGAATGTGGAATTTGGCAGAGTATGTAAATTGAGTCAATAAAGTATCTTGTTTTTGGTACCTGAAAGCTAAGTGTTTTCAGTAAATATCTGGTGGAGGAATTCCCTTCCTCCCACAAGCTTGGTGGTAGGTTGAAAGACCTCCCACCTGGTAAAGCCTTGGTAGAGGAGGCTCCCGTCCTCCCACAGGCTTGGCGGAGATTGCTAGTAATGCATAATGCATAGATTACTATCAATCTCCCACATAGGTAATACTTGACGGAGGGACTGCGCTTTCTCCCACCGTATTTTGGATTACTTCCCACACGGTGGAAGCTCACAAGTGCTATTCCTGCAGTGGCGCAAACCTACTATCAAGGTATAACGGAGGGTCGCGGCTTAGAAGTGGGTAGAGTATTAGGTTGCTACACAAATACGATCGGTCCCGGTCCCGTTATATAAGATTATGCGACTCGACTGCGGAGCGGCTTGTGGGGATCAGAGAGAGAGAGAAAGAGAGAGAGAGAGAGAGAGAGAGAGTGAAACGCGTGAGGAGATATTTGAGGTTTATGTCTCGGGCGGTTGAGAGTAGGTTGCCGTATAGCGATCGTGTCGGGGATGTAATAAGACGGTATTATGAAAGTAAAATCCATTCGCTGGAGGGCCCTTGGGAATGTGAGGAATGTCGAAGAAAGGATTAATGCGACTGAGGGAAAAGTATGACGGCCGGAAGAGTAAATGAAAATTGGTCACATGTTGGAGGTACTAAAACGTCTGGAGATATCATTTAAAGATCAAATCAACAAGCAAACAGTCTCGCTTAAAGATAAAATTAAAAGCGAAATAGTCTCAGTAAAAGATGAGGTAGCATTAGTGGACGGCGAAATAGCATCGGTTAAGGGTGAAATTACTTCCGTAACGGACCAAATGAAGTTGGTCAAAGACGAAGTTAAAAACGAAATAGTCTCAGTAAAAGACGAGGTAGCATTAGTGAGTGACGAAACAAACTCTGTTCAGAATCAAATCACAGATCAAACAGCAATGGTAAAAAGGAAATAACGTCAGTTAAATAGCAAATGACGAAGGAAATAGCCTTAGTTAAGTACGAAATGGTATCGGTTAAAGAACAAGTAGAAGATCAAGTAGCAGCGGTTAGAGATGAAGTCAGTCGTAGAAGTGATGACCTAAATGGATCTGTGATGGCACAAATCCGAAATTGGGAGTGCAAATTACAGGAGGTGCGGGATGAGACGGGTCAACAAAACAGGGCACTCCGCGACGAGTATGAATAGTTCTTGAAATAATGTAACGCGAATACTGCACAAATGGAGCAGCGCATCAATCAGACGATTTAAAGAACATGCTCACATCCACGCGTAAGCACGATGAGGCGAGCAACATAAGATCGGTGATCTCCAGGTAGAATGCGGCCTGAAGTGGAAAAGGAAAACACAGGGGAGTACCTAATAAGGCAGTAGAAGTGACCTCACCCCAGAATCTTCCATGCTCGGAGCCAGGAACTGTCATAAGGCGCTTGAGTAAATTGGAATCTCGGTTGGATGTTCTGGAGGGTGAAAGAGTACCTTAAAATCAGGGGGAAGTCCGGAAAATACATACGAAAGGGGCGAGCGGAAAGAGGGTGTAGTTACAG
This sequence comes from Lepisma saccharinum, assembly GCA_022664845.1. Classification (NCBI taxonomy): domain Eukaryota; kingdom Metazoa; phylum Arthropoda; class Insecta; order Zygentoma; family Lepismatidae; genus Lepisma; species Lepisma saccharinum. Next base: position 4,580 of record JAGDQP010047661.1, read on the forward strand.
CGATGAGCATTCCAATGGATTAATGACTGCTCCCAACAATGAGGATGAAAGCTCGTATGGTATCTCTGTCCATTAGCAGTGTTGTGAGGGACGTCAAGGTTTGAACCTGTTGAATAGCGTGAATAGCTACTCTGATATGCGGGAAAGCTTGGATGGTGAAAACCGGACCCGTAAGCGGAAAGGGAAAGCTGTTCTCCGAACGAGAGATGTGTGTAATCAAAGGCAGGGACATCGGAATATGAGAAAGGATCGAACCAATAATGGCCCGGAAGGTTTGGCACAATCATCGGAACAGGTTCGTGATCATTGCACAAGAATGAGTGGAAGTAAGGTGAAGCTGTCGGAGGTTCAGTCACTTACTCGTTACCCACTAGAACGTGGAGAATTGTCAGCGAAATCATTCCTGAAGCAGTTTGAAAGCGAGTTGACTTCGATTGGAGCACCCGAGTGTCAGTAATTGGAGATAATCCCGTTCATGCTGAATGAACCCCTTGCCTCGTGGTACCATTCAAATCAGGAACGATTTACCAGCTATAAGGATTTTCGAGAAATGTTCCTTCGGCATTATCATTCTAAGGATATCATTGGTGTAAAGTTAACTAGGCTAAAGGCAGTGCCTTTCAATCCGAAGGCAGACGAAAGTGTGGAAAAGTTTGTTACCACTCGGTACTGTCAGATCACCGATCTGCATACAGGTATGAGTAAGTCGCAAGTGTGTAATAGTCTGATATTATTACCAGTTATATACCAGCAACAGTTAGCGTCAACAAGAAACCTCAACCTAACCGAAATGTTAGAAACGGTCAGACGGTTAGAACTGATCCACGACACGTGAGAAATACGTCAAGAAGAAGAGGGTTGTATCCGGCGATTGAAGATTAGTGCTCTCGACAGAGAGCGTGGTAGAGTGGATAAAGATGTTGAATTTGCACGTGATTCCGCGAGATCCTCATCCAATGAGGAACAAGATAGGGAAGTGAGAGATAGGAATTACCGGTTTCGAAAGAGGGTCTGGACACGGACGACGAAGTCAGTACCGCAAAAATAAGTGTAGAGGAAAGCGAACGTGGTCTCATCGAGGAACATACGAGGACAATAAAGCCTCAGGTGATGGAGTCGGTACGTATCCTGAGTCCGGACGAGGAGTAAAAAAACTAATATTGAAACTCACCTCTGGGGTCAGAGGATTGGGTATGACAGATAAAGACCCAAATTTGGAAGTATGTATAAAGGAAAGTGAAATGGAGAATGATCATATAGTTAGAGTTCATAGCAAAAATAATGACTCATGTAGCTACATTTACCGTATCGCGTATTATTTGTGATCATGATGGAGATGAAATAGTAAATAGGGACGAAGATACATGTAAAGGATCTGATCTAGTGAGAATAGGAGTCGCTACTGTCAAAACGAATAGATAGTAGAGCTGAAGTCTCTCTCTGTTCTAGTCCATTTTGGAAAAAGTCGACGAGTTTGGTATCATGCGGTGATAAAACCTGCCCAATGCTTAATAATGGTGCATTACACGGGCAATAGGAGGAAGAGTGTCCGTGGTGAAGTGTACCTATCGGTCCAAGTTGATGATGTGGACCTCGGTATAAAAGTCTACGTGGTTGAAGAACTGAACAATGATGTACTCTTCGGACGAGATTTCTTAGAGAGGTATGAGGCCAACATTGATTTCATGAACGAAACTGTGACAGATAGAGATCGAGGGGTGCAAGCTACAGTACGCATAAGGACTAGACCAAGAGAACTAGGCGAACCCTTATGTACCTAAGCAAACGTGGAAGTAGTTCACCAAGACTGGAGTGATGAGGTCAAGGATGTAAAATTGTTACTGAATTACACTATTGCGAAAAAACCTACACATCACGCCTGATGATGCTCATTTGAATATTTCATACCTCATCCTCAGAAATTTGGGTGTCGCCCAGGAGTCTCTCCGAAATGAAAATTGGGACCAAAAGCTATACATGGTAAGCATGAAGAAAAAGGAGGCAATGGCCTGACGGAAGACAAAGGAAAGGGAAACGAAAGGGAAGACACGTTCAGTCTGGTGACATGATATTTCTTAAAACCCATTTTTTTAGCGAAGGAGCGATGGGTCAGATCAAGAAAATGTGCGATTTGTTTAAGGGACCGTACTTGTGTATAAAAAAAGCCTAGTCAACAGGTACTGGAGTTATCTAAAAAGAGATCAATGTATCTCAAAGATCATGGGATATGTAAATGATACGTAAAACGAACAGCTATGTATTCTGTTGACTTAACTGACACGAATAATCTAATTTCATTTTACAATACTAGTTTAATTGTGTGTGTACTCCTGAAAGTATTTATACATATTGTAACATCCCCACTCTTCGCTACTTAGCTTCTCAATATAACTGCTCCGGTTAGGGCATGGTTCATCCAATTGCTGAAATAAAATCTATATTAGTAGTATGGGGGCATACACGTACGAAAGGAGGGATGGATTGAGACGACTTGCCTAGGGAAACTAGCCTACGCAGGGGAAAGGTTGGGTACACAGACGGGTCAGAAAGCGAGTGAATACGCAGACCTACCTAGCACAGACGAATCGGCATATACATTAGAGTCTCGCTTATCCGACATAAACGGGCCTGCAGAACGTCAGATAAGTAAAAATGTCGGATAGTAGAGGTGTGTTAAGAAAAAGCCTAATAAACGTCAAACTGGTGACCACACTTTTGTCCAAAGACATTTCGTCCTAAGGACATCTTGTCCATAAACATTTAGTCCAGGAACTTTTGGTCCAAAAGACATTTGGTCCAAAGGATATTTCGTTCAAATGATATTTCGTCCAACGGACATTTAGTCCAAATTACATTTGTTCCAAAGGAAATTTCGTCCAAAAGTCATTTGGTGCAAAGGAAATTTCATCCAAAAGACATTTGGCCCAAAGGGCATTTAGTCCAAAGAACATTTCGTCCAATAGATAGTTCGTCCGAGAGACAGTTCTAAAGGAAATTTCGTCCACAAGACATTTGGAATAAAGGACAATTCATCCAAAAGATATTTCGCCTAGAACTTTAGATCAGCACTCACAACCAACCGGTTTCCGAACTTAAGGTTTCAACAACCACATCGAAAATGCAAGTTTCGCTGAAGCTTTATATACCCGTTTTATTTTACAAACGTTAGTCAAATTTATGTTTTAATTATTGTATTCTTCAGGAAACTTAATAAATTTAAGAGAGCTTCTTAAAGCTTATCTCCGAGCCATGCACCTTTTGTAATCCCCATAAACGATTGCCTTTTTATTTGAGATGACACTGTTTTCACATTGACGTTTAAAGTCTCGAACCCCACTGATCAACTTAACGACAAGTTTACACTACATCAAATGGTGTAAGCACCGACCTGGTGGAGGCTTCGTTCAATGTTTTTGTATTTAACTTACCTTTCCAGGTAAACTCATTAACATTTATGCAGGATGAACTGCCAATGGCACGAGATTACTCAAGGAATACGGCCAGCCTCATCACGACCTCAAACTACTAACACAACATACACATTTCCTGGGACTCTTTTGAATCATTTTTGTTAATTGGCATCTTATTATACGATTTCCTGCTAGAAAGCACAAGTCTGTAGACATAATAAATAGAGCAAATCTTTCTACGATCTCATTGGCAAACCTAAAAAAGTACTGTCGCAGCTTCGCTGGTCAAGGAATTCACCCCCTTCCCGAAGTAATAAAGAACAACTCCATGGACCCAAAACATCCTCTCCATTCGAGCAAAACACTACCTCCGCTTGGTAAAGGTTGCATCTTCCATTTGCTTTGAGACGTGATCCTTTGGAATGGATGTTTTAAAAACATTTTACCAAGGTGAAAGAAAATTAATATGGAAGGACGAAATATAATTTGCATTAGTAATAAGGCTAGTATTTAAAAACAATACAAGAATATTGAACAGGATTCTGATTTTATACAACTATCATTAGGTGAAAAAGTTTGCCAGCGTCAAAAACTATCAATGATTAACAAATAGAAACAAGACTTACGATTAACCTAAAGTCATTAAAAAATACATTGTATGAATATATGAAACGTTCCTACTCCCTTTACACACCACAATGTTGCTATAAGGAATGTAACAGTTTAAGGGCCTTATTATTGAAAAACAAAATAGATTTCACATAGCTTTTCCTTTTTTTATGTCACTTAACAATTACTGCTGCATTACACTTCACATTCCAACTGTTCGTCTCTGCAATTTCTGTAGTTCTCCACAATTCTTTGTATTCTTCTGTGGTTTGTCACATAATTCCTGGACACAGAATTACGAATATGTTAGTGACCACCACGTAACTGAGTTATCATGATTTCTACATCTCGTTGTTCTTTCTTGATTTTCAAATAACCTCCATATTGGCGCATGCTAGACGCCCACCATCTTTTGAAATTTCAAATGGAAGGTTTCAACGACATTTGTAGTTCTCTCTTCACCTGCAAGAGTGCTTTCATAAACATTCCACAACTCTGGTGGGAAATGTGGAGGGACAGGTCCTCTTCTTCCTCTAGCAGGTCTTCCTCTAACGTAATTCGATTCCATGTAAGAAACGACATCTTGAACTGTATCACTCATATCTTCAGTAATATTATCAAACACGTCTAACAAGTCATCCAATGGTATGAAGGGCAAAGCAAGTAGCATTCTTACTCTTGGATTCTGAGGGTTATTATATTCTGGTACTAGTCCGTGATTACAACACTGACGCCAAATAGCTTGTGTGAAATGGAATAAACATCCTTTCACCCCTGCATCTGGAAATGCGTCTCGTGCTGCGTTGATGTTCGCAACCTCAAAATCCATTAATATTTTTCTTCGTTAAATACGGATCCCATGTTCATTACCATAATTCTTAAGTACTTCATAAACACGCGAATATGTATCTTCAGTCTTCCTAACAGTGAGACAATACACAAATGGAAAGCAATGTCCCACAAATATTCCATGTATGGTGAAAAGTTGAGAAAACAAATTCGGTACAGTTTTAAAGGTGCCATCATAAAGTATTCTGTCACTTTCAGCGAGGAGAACGAAATCATGGTAAGTGAACCACATTAAAATTCCGTTCGGATCATTGAACCCAGAATCAAACTGAAAAATAAATATCGCCAGCTTCACTAACTGTCTACGGTTGCATTATCTCACACTGTTGAAGATTCTGGAGCAGGCGAGGTTGGCTATGCTGCTGATTTCGCCGTACAGACTTCGTCAATGTATTTCTGTCCGGTAATTGCACCAGTATTTCCTCTTCTTGAACACCGACTAATGTTTGCCTCACAATTATTCGTGGGGCAGCATTAGGTTGCTCTTCAGTCTTACATTTCGAAGATGATCTTAGCTGACGCATTTTCGACTCTGTAGATGTTGTTCCGTGAAAGTGATCATTTCTACCATCTTTGAACAATTCCACTCTGTCATCATTACAAGTAGTGATCCACCGAGCAGAACAAATAGTTCTTTTGTCACAGCGCCAGTAGCGCTTGTTGCCGTAACAGGAGTGAAAATGATATACGTGACCAATATGACTCAGGAGCTTCTTATTTCTTGAGGATTTGATAAACGAAGTTTCAGTTTTTGCGAATGAAAAAACACCACGATTTTCAGTGAATAAAATTTGAAGTGTATCTTCCAATACAAGTACGCGAAACAACTTCTACCTTTTAAACTAAATTCAAACATAGCTAATGCCGATTGCTGATATTCTAGACTTTTGTTTAAGTACTAACGTGCAAAGGCTTTACTTTAATGTAAACCAGGAAACCAAGTTCAATGTTTTTAATAAACTGAAACAAAATTAAAGCAATATATTCAGAGTATTAATTTAATACTCTCCTCTTAAAATAAAAACACATGCTCTTCCACCTTGTGTTCTTAACTATAACCAATGCCTTAAATAAATGAAGAAAATAATAAAAACAAAATTTCCATAATATATTTATGTTGAATATATCTCTGGACGAAATATCTTTTCAACCGAATGTCTTTTGGACCAAATGGCCTTTGGACGAAGTGTACCCAACCGTCAAACTATATTATGCTTTTACACATAATGAATCTAATAACCATGGCTTACAATAAAACGGGAAAAATTAACAATTTTTTCATCAGTTATTTCATACTGATCATCGTCCTTCATGCACTGAATGACAGACTTGCGATTTGGGTCAATAGCCAACTGAAACACGTGTTGTACTGTACGTAGAACACGCAATAAAACACGTATGTCAATTGGCTACTCACCCAAATCGTAAGCAAAGCATGTAACGCAATTTTGCAAGAAAATCAGTCCATAGTGTAGATGGGCGCACCACGCGGTAGAGTCGGGAGCATCAAAAAATATACAATGTTCACAACTTTCAGTTCTTGCTACCGATTGATGTTTCTTTTTTGCGATGGTATGTCGGATAATACGGAATGTCTGTTACGCGAACGTCGGATAAACGAGAGTATACTGTATATGGAGAGGGAAGAGTGCCAACTGAGCACAGACAAGTCAGAAGGCAGGGGAAAATGTTGGGGAACATAAGGGAAGGGTACAATCAACTATAATAAAAAGCTATCTAGTGAAATATTGCTTTTATTAATTCAAGGTCTACCTAACAAAGACGGACAAAAACCTGCTTGGGCCGAAGCCCAAGAAAGAATGATCTCCAAAGGCAAATATACGACTTATATAGGCCTTATGTTCTAGCTCGTAATACACATCGTAAGTATTCGGGTTTCCATGTCTACCCGAAGATATAGCCATGTGATCAATTCTTGGCATATTGTTTCCAATATTTGAATTAGTACATTTAACCTCAAATTCTGATATGTTTAAACTCTATAATTAAAAAGTTCACATAAAATAACTTGAATGAATATTGAATTATTGACCGCTTTATCTTTAAATATAATTATAGAATTGTATTGCCATTTGGCGCGAAAAACAGGGTAGTAGTGTACATTTGCAATGCTATTTGGTCCTGAAGTTGACATATTTTAGATATTTGAAATTACAATGTTTGCCGAGAATATTTAGTTTTAGGTTTTAAATTAAATCAGTGATATCTTACATTAAAAAAAAACTTTATTTTTATATAGGCCAGTCTAGTAACTTTAGACTGCGGCCCGTCACGATTCGCCCTTTAGGTTAGGTTTATGGATATTGCCGAAACAACAGTTTATACGCTAAAACAGAGGGTCTTCTACATAGCAAAATCATGTAACTAAATGTGCCTCGAACATAGGACGTTACAATATACTGTGTTGGGAATTCATACTCAACGGTTTTTCTGTGACACAAATGCAATCTCATTTTTTCGTAGACGTACTTCATTCCTTTTCTATTGCCACTCTTTTGATATATTTTGACGGTTGACTCAGTCAATATTGAGGAAACATTCTGTTGCCAGGATAGGCTGGTCTTTCACTTCCGTCAATGTCACCAGCAAATCTATTTGTTTCTAGAAGACAATATTCTTGACCCCCGATTTCTTCCTTACATTCACCACAACGACTTTTACCCGTAGCTCCTCCACAATCCCCAATGAAATAATAGTGACCATTTGGACACTTAAACCAACGACCTTGACCTCGACCTCCCATTGCCTCAACAACCATCCTTCTTTCGGCTTCTGTTATGGTAGGAGCCTTCAGTTTAGTCGCCAGATTTTCCAACAAGACTTTGATTTTACTATCCGTTTCGTTAGAATACGCTTTAATGCCGAATACACTTTCATCGCACTCATTAACAGAATCACTCACGCTCTTATCATTACGTAGAACTGGTGAGAAGTTGGGACAACTGTAGATCACGTAAAGTTGAGACATTCTTCTCAAGCGAATCAGTTCCTGATTAAAGCCATCTAGATCTTGCTCGCTTATCAATTGTTTCCTTGTAGCCATAATTTTCAAAAGTTTATCAACATGGTCGCACAAACTCGCTTTCAGAACACTAGATAAGTTTGGTAGCGAATCTTTCAGCATCTCATGCAAATCATTCAGAATCTTGCTACGAATATAGAGTGTTTGAATGCTGGTATCACTATGCATTGGTTTCCTTCTTCCCTCTTTACCAACAAGCTCCTCATGCACTTCTTTCTTCGTTTGTAGAAGTAATGGTGTCCCTGTAAAGATAAGAAATCAATGACAGTGAGTACTACATGTGCGGCTCTATGCCTTCGACTGTATTTCTCGATTACTAAGAATCTCGAATATTATATCTTTACATATCTCTAAACACTTTCTGCGGAAGAAGAATATAAAAGAAAGATTTTGACTGTTTCCCTCGATTATTACTAACAACCTCGAATCTTAGGTTTTTACATATATCTAAAGACTTTCTGCAGAAGGGGAACATAAAAGGAAGATTTCGACTGTTTTCTTGAGTATTACCAGCCATCTTGAATATTATATCTTTACTTAACTCTAAACACCTTGAGCCGAAGAAAAAATGTAAAAGAACGATATCTTCGTTTTATTTGTTTTAAATAACCTCATCCAAAGAATACGTGTGCTAATCTACGCAATATTGGGAATTTAATTCCCTTTTCTCTTACACAAATCTTTCATTAACGATGCTTAAAATAATGTTAATGCATATTGGCACCTATTAACAAAGCAGTTGTCCCATTGAGCAATTAAGACCATAGAAATTCAAGTGTAGGGTACACAGCAAGAATGGTGTAAGTCAAACATTGACATGTTTAAGGCAACTAATCGTTTGAATAGGATATGCAGAGGTAAACTTAAATAAGTTCATGGAATCATATTTTCTGCGCAGATTTCAGCATATTCCTCACAGTTTCGGAGCAGTAAGAAAACAAATTCATGTAGGCAAACAAGTCCATGAAAATATTTTCCTGACAATCAAGGAGAATCAAACAGGTGTATGTTGTTCAAACTTTCAAGAAAACGTCGTTCTATTTTCAAGGTAAGTATGAGTAGATCACAGAATGTGAAGACACATACAGCAAAAAGAGTTAAGAATCTTCATCTGTGATTGGCTGGTGAAAGCCTTGGCCATGATTGGCCCAGACATTCGTGTCACTGATTGGTTAACTGTGACTTAAATTGTTTTATGATCCATATTTTCCGTTAACAATATCTAAACTTAAACTAAATCCAATTATAGTACTGTAATTACTATATATATATATATATATAATTTGGTGCTGAATAAAATTAAAATCCCGTTGATGACAAGTACTTGTCGACATTATGTTTCGATCAGTAACTAGTAGTGAACAAAATGAACTACCGACGATGCACTTGTCGACACAAGAAAAGGCTTGAATGCAACTCCATCTATTGACAAAATAATTGATAGCGTAAATGGTACATAGTGATACAATAAGCTATAGGTAAAACGACATATTGACAAAAGAGAGATAAAAGTAATTGTATCTACCTGATGATGAAGTAACTTAAATGAAACATTACTGTTGAGAAAATAAATTACAAATTAAACCTATCTGACAACAAACTTATTTATAGGCGACACGTACTTGTCAACTGAATAATTTATAATAGATGAAACGCAACTGGCTACAAAATAACTTATAGTTCATATGCAAAATATACTTGTCTGCAAAGTAGCTTACAGACGATTGCGCTGCACCTGTTTATATACTATCGATAATTTATAGATCAAACACGCATTTTAACAAAATCACGGCCGAAACATACGTATTGGCAAAATAATTTATAGTCGACACGTACCTGTCAAAAATAACTTTAAATGATACACATTTATCAACAGGATGATGCCTGTAGACAAAGCACTGAGACATAACTCCCCCCCAAAAAATGTTAACTTACACACGAAATAAACCACTACAACGAAATGACGTATATAAAAACGTGCCTTCAACAATAACTTTAAGGTAAAATATGCCTTCTAAATAATTGATAGACAAAATGTACCTGTACATAAATAAATTATAGGATAATATTTCTGCCCACAAAATGACTCTGAAATAAGTAAGCGTACCTGCTATTTGAAAACGGTCTTCATAAAAGAATAAGATATGTCCTGAGAAAACCGCGATCTAGAAGGGACGATATTGTTTTGCCGTTTAATAGTTGTGATCTTACTGTATTTGTAGGTTAAAAGACAATGATAAAAGTAAGTATTTAGATGAATAAATGATTATACATGGTAAATATAGTCAACATTTGGTATTCAGGTGGTAATATTAAACTTCAGATTGCCAAAGATTAGTTACTTAAAACGATGTAGCGAAGAAAGAAATCAACTGTTCAGCACACCCTAACTACATTCTTGTCGTTTCCTAATAACATATTGAATGGTGCCTTATCGAAATGTTTATTAGACAAAATGTAGTATCAACAGACGAGAA
>JAGDQP010047662.1:0-14967 GCA_022664845.1 Lepisma saccharinum
ATCACAAGTAGGTCACGACAATATAAGAAAACTTTTAAAAATTCGTCGACTTGGATCCAAAATGGCCGCCCAAGAAACCCAATTTCCAAATCATTGAAGGTAGAGAAACGAAATTTTCTTTGAAGGTGTATGACCAAGAGTAGGTTACAATAAATGGGGCAAACCTCCCATTTGGGGACGCAGCCCCCCGTGGTAGGGTGCAGATGGACACCATGGTGGTGTAGTGCTGCAGGGAGATTTTGGTTAAGATAAAAGGAGGCACATCATCTCAAAAGCACTGAAGTTGGGGGCGAATCCCCTACGGGGGTCTGGGGGCAGCGCTCCCAGCTAAACAAAGCGACTATATATATATATATATACGTCTTGTGGGGTATCGTTGAACAGCTCTTGATGAATAATCAAAAAAAAACAATAAATAGCTTCTCGATAGCGCTCATATAAGGCGAGATTTGAATTTTTGAAAAATAAAAAAATAAAAACTTCGAGATCTACCTTAGCCTGTAGGCCTACCGAAAGGGATTTTTTTAATATCGCCACAGAAATTTCGTCTGTACCTGATGCTGTCTTTAGCTTTAATTGGTTTATGTAATCACTTACTTTCCTGCTCCGTAATTGGATTTAGGAATAATGATTTTTTTTTGGACACGCTTCTGTTTTACGAGTATTATGCATTTTCACATCTAATTTATTTATTTTATTTAACAGTCTTTCGTCTATGCTAGAAGGAAAGTGGTCATTTAATGTATTAACTACCAAATTTGGGTTGTGTTCAAACTTGGTTAAACCTCTATTTGTTTGTATTTCTTTGATATCAACATCTTTCTTTTGACTTTTATCTGTGATATTTGCAATGACTTTGCTTAATTTACCTGTATCATTGTTACATTCCAAAATCTTTTTTGCTATAATACTTATTTTTTTACTTTTTTTTAATGAGTTGAGAGACTTTGTTTCTAAACTTTTTGTAATATTTTTTAAACTCTATATTATTCTTATGTTTTGTTACTTGCCGACTAAGCTTATCTCTTTCTCGTATAGAGGTGATAAGACCTTTAGGCTGCTTTCACATACGCGCGAGAGCGGAGCGGACAACACCCGCGTGGTTTAGAAATACATTGCGAGCAACTGGGCTTTCCACATCATCGCGAGCGGGTTTCTCTCGCTGCGGACGAAAAAACACCCGCGTTTCCCTGCTACAAATTTGGCGAGACTTTCGCGGGAGCTGCCCACAAGAAGCCAAGCAAGACATTGAACTAAATGAGCCGTTTCACATACGCGCGAGAGCGAGGCGGGCGCGGGCAAAAAGAGAGAACAGTGTTGCTAGGAAACACCACGAATTAGGCTGCATTTTCATCAATTACACCAGGCCGGTAGCTAGAATTGTTTCATTAAAAGCTAATCTTCTTGTTGGATCATAATAATGTTGATATGAATGTTCATAGAGCTGTAAACAAGAAGTTATTTCTTTGTTATGAAGATGTATTGTCAGTTAAAAGAATAATTACTTATATACATTTTTCATGAAATTGTAGTAGTTTCACGTCGAAAATTTGAAAGTGAATCATATTCCCGTTTCTCATATATCTACGGTATTAATAAACAACTATTTGTTCTGATTTTTGTAGAAGCAGAAAACATTACACAGTCTAAATAAACTAAAGTAGGCCGGACGCGCCGGAACTGTGGTTCGGCAAATCAGTTTGAAGACAGAGTACATTTCCTTTACTCATTTTCTGTTATACATTTTATTTACTCGATACTGTATTAATGATGATGATGATAGGTGTTCTACCCCAAGACAGGTCTTTGACACGAAGATCCCTGGGCAAGGTGAGCCCATGGTGGTTTGCCATTGCCTTCCATGGGATGATGACGTCCTGAGGACAGGACCTACAGTTTAACGTGGGATTCGAACAATTTGTGTCCACCGGGGACACTACTGTATTAAAGGTCAATCTTTTTGCTACTTTAATTGTTCTAAGTAATATTGGTTTCGACCCATACACATTTCAAATAAAGGTGAAAGAAAAACTTTTTTTAAAAAAATCTCGGAATTATTCCACTATTTCGAGAGATATCCCAAACAAGCAAAATATATATTTTCGGTAGCAAATAGTCACAAAGCAACGGCAAGCCGATGTTGTTTTCTGAAGGACAGCAGGCAATAATAATAATAATAATAATAATCTTTCGAGCTGAGCCATTTGTTCAAATATTCAGACTTGATTTAAACCACACGTTTGGAACAAATATATATTTTAAATAACGAACTAACGATTTAAAGGAATTTCCTTGGTACTCATATTATCATCAGTGTGTCCATTGCCACCACGTCAATAAAACTGGTTACACAGCAACCCTGTTCGCAGAAATTTCCCGCGTAGATGTGAAAGGATCAGCGAGAGCGAGGCGGACGCGGGAGAACTCGCTCTCGCGCGTATGTGAAAGCGGCCGTAGTCATCCACTGTTTTAACCTACGGTATTTACTGTTAGTTATGTATTGCGTTTTAACAGCTTTTTTTAATACAAGTTTTCATTTTTTGAATAAAATTATTTGTTGCAGTATTTTTCACAGTTATTTTGCATCACATCCGACCAGTTACATTTTTCTAATTCCTTATTTAGTAATGAGTAATTTACCTTTACATTACAACATACCCTTTCCTTTCTCGGTTAATAATACAAGTAAGAAAATGATCTGTTATACAAGGTGGCGCAAAAGTCATCACCCTATTGTAATATGCTCTTATTTTGGCAAAAAGCTATTATTTATGTATTAATCCATTTATTTTTAATCTTGACAGATCCAAAATACACGTCGATGAGCCATGGATCACTATACTCCCCAGGAACGCGGAATAATTTTGTCAATGTTTTTGGGTCAGTGATTTTGGCTCAGCGTGAATTTCATTGTCGATTTCCTGGGCGTGCGACACCAACTGGCCAAACACTGCGACGTCCAGTCGCTCGCCTCGAAGAAACTGGGTCAACGCGGGACAGTAGAAGAAGTGGGCGGCCCCGTAGCGTTCGCACTGCTGAGAACATCGCTGCAGATGTTCAAGAGGACACTCAAACATCAACCGGACGACGATCTACGCAATGGGGCATCAACAGACGGTTGTTACAGCGAATTTTGGTACGAGATTTACAATGTACAACAAACCAGTTATTGCCTGCAGACCGCCAGGCACGTGTGCAGTTTAGCCAAGCCCTCCTAAACCTCGCCAGCGAAAATGAGAATTTTCCATTATTAATCATCATGAGCGACGAATATGTGAATAAGCAAAATTTTCGTTTCTGGGGCAATGATAATCCGCGTGTAATTCACGAAAAGCCATTACATTCTCTCAAAGTCACTGTTTGGTGCGGTGTTTACGGAGGGAAAGTCATTGGCGGACGACGTTGGCAACACTAACTGTCACTGGTGCGCGTTACAGAACCATGATAAATGACTTTTTGCTGCCACAAATTGACGAATTGGGTTTGAGAAACATGTGGTTCCAGCAGGGCGGTGCGACCGCGCACACAGCACGAGCAACAATGGACATTCTGAAGCAAGCGTTTCCTGGTCGTTTAAACTCTCGTTTTGGCGATTTGAATTGGCCCGCAAGATCGCCCGATTTGCCACCTCCAGAATTCTTTCTTTGGGGGTTTTTGAAGTCAAGGGTCTACAGGAATCAGCCTCAGTCTTTAGCGGTCCTAAAGGAGAATATCCAACAAGAAATGGAGAATTTATCGTCAGATGTTTTAAGGAAAGTAATGTAAAACGAGCCAGATTGTGCATCGACTCAGACGGTGGCAACTTGGCCAATTTTATCTTCTCGACTTGATGACACAAAATGAAAATGTCTTAATAAATGGAATCAAACAACAGAACCGATTATTTTAATTTTCAAACAAAGTTACAAACTTCGGAAATAGGGTGATGACTTTTGCACCACCCTGTAGTTGTTTGGAGAACTGCTAACATGGATTCCTGCGGTCTTTTATGCTTCAGAAAGATATGATCAATACAAGATTTGCTATTTTGTGTAACTCAAGTTTATGTATTAATACATGAAGCAAACCCGTTTTCTGTACATTGTTTATAGAGTTTAATATAAGAGCTCTTTTACATCTGACAATAATGTCCTTGAGACAGACAGCCTGATTTTTTTAAACACTGTTTTATAAGGCGCGTAAGAGAATGCATAACTCACTGTAACAACTTCTCTGCGATTTCATCTCAAGCCACTTGAATGCGCTGTTTGGGCGGGTCTCAAAGGCCTTGCTTTTCAGACAGCCCCACAGGAAAAAGACTGCTGTGCCAGTTCATATCACCATACCGCGAAATCCGGAACAGATTTTTCTGAGTGTCTCCAAACTCGACCGTATGCGTGGTGGATTCATCTTCTTGAAACCAAAGCAGTGTTCGATTTGTAGCGGGGGATGGTTGGGATTATGCCCCCTCTCGGAAAAAACACTTTTCTGGTACTTTTTACAGATATATACCTCTAACCCGGCATATGGACGATCCCAAAATACCGTATAATACATATCCACCTGTCTGGAAATTACCCAAATCGAACACTGAACCAAAGCTTACATTGGGCATTAGACCCAATATTAAAGTACAGAGAATAATACATTCTCTTCCGTGGTGAACGTTGGAAACTCAGTGTGTTCATCTTAACACACGTACAAGATCTGTTATATTAAATTAGATAAAATTATTTATTTTTCGGTAGCATCAAAGAGTATCTTTAATAAAAAATAAAGTTGTATTCTTACTATAAAAACAGTCACTCTGTATTACGCTGTTTCGAAAAGAAATTATTCAAAATAATGAATTTTTCATGACGGGTAAATGCGCTGACGATCCTCTATTCGCTATATTGATGTTTACCGACTAACAATTGTCTCGTGCTGACTCTGCACTGTTAAGATTTAATCGAAAGAGCCTATCTGACGATGTTTCTCATCGCAAATGTTTGGAAAGACCCAATAGTAGGTTATCTGTGTTGAGTTCCCGATATTTAGTTCAAACTGTACGACCTGGCAACATTTGTTAATCAGTTCAAAATTTAAGAATCCAAAATATGTAGGCGATGGTGACATGAAAACCTTATACAATCTCTCTTTTAAAATACCTCTACTCACACCAAAAGCACATTTCTATACAATAGTTAGTTGTTTGTCTGAAAATGCCTTCGGGATGAAGGTGAAAAGTACTTACCAAGTAATTTTTTTCTGTTGCTACTGAGCGCAACATGAAACGTATTGTTTCTCATAACATTATCTAAGTTTAGATTTTATACTATGTTCCAAATGTGAGGAAAGAGAATCAGACCAACACATCGTATTTCCACGTCACAGAAATACCTTTCTGCAGAAAATCATCATGCTGTGGTACCAGAATAGATGTCAAGCTTTAGTTAAGCTTGCGTAGTATGTTATCCAGTTAAAGAAGAAAAAGAACAGTATATAAAATCGTTTAAATCTAGAATTATTAATTCATCAATAATGGATCGATGTAACGTATGGATTACGTTTGTTTAAGTAGATTGCACAAGTTCAATTAGTCGAACTGAGGACCATAAGCTTCAAGTTGGTAAGACGTATATTTTATTAAAAGTGTATAAGCTTAAATTCGCTGTTTGCCCATAGATGGCGTTCGTGAGCGTATGAATATACCATGGGCACGCCAGACCTATTGTGTGGATGAGTTGGACCTCTGGCAACACGAATCAGTGCACATAATCATCAAGTGCAGACAACAACACACAGTGTCTCGTTGGTAAGCATGGCTAGTTTTGTGCTAACAAAAGAGCATCTGCGGGAAGCTCTCTTTTCTGCTTCCATTTGAAGGAATCGGCTGCCGACGCGCATCGAATGCTTGTGGAGGCCTATGGTGACAGTGCTTTATCGGAAACAACGTGCCGCGATTGGTTTCGTCGGTTCAAAGACGGCAATTTTGACCTGAGTGACAAGAAGTGTGAAAATCGGCCCAGGAAGTTTGAGGACCATCAATTGCAGGATGGGGACGATACCCAATCGCAACAATGCTTGCCGAGCAATTGGGCGTTACTGAAGCAGCCATTTCCATGCGTCTACGTGCCATGGGACAGGTTCAGAAGATCGGAAAATGGGTGCCGCATGAATTGACCGATCGGCAGCTGGAGAGACGCCAACACACATGAGAAATGTCGCTCGTCAGACAAAGAAGAAAGTCGTTCCTGCATCGGATTGGGACGGGCAATGAAAAGTGGATATATTTCGCGAATCCGAAACGCCAGAAATCGTGGGTTGATCCCGGCCAACTATTAACATCTTCCTCGAGACCAAATCGCTTCGGACGGAAGACGATGCTGTGTGTTTGGTGGGATCAACAGGGTATCGTCTACTTTGGGCTGTTGCAACCGGGTCAAACTGTCAATGCCCAGCGCTACCACCAACAACTGATCAACGTGCTCTGTGTAAAAAAGGCCGGAGTATCAACAAAGACATGACAAGCTGATATTCCTCCACGACAACGCCCCATCGCACACGTCAAAAGTGGTCCAAAACTACTTGGAGACACTTAAGTGAGAGGTAATACCCCATCCCGCTTATTCACCAGACCTGGACCCTACAGACTACCATCTGTTTGCGTCGATGGGTCACGCCCTCGCTGAGCAGCACTTCGATTCGTATGCAGACGTCCGAAAATGGCTTGATGAGTGGTTTGCCTCGAAAGAGAAGGACTTTTTTTGGCGTGGTATCCACAAATTGCCCGAGAGGTGGGCAAAATGTGTAGCTAGCGAGGGAAAGTACTTTGAATAACTTGCTTTGTGCTTTCTATGAACACAACATGTGTTTTGCTGACTACAAAACAGCGGATTTAAGCTTATACACCTGGTATGTGTATATATATCGAACTATTGATACACATGTGTATATGTGGTCGTTACCTAACATTCGGAATTTGATAAATGTGTACTGGGTCCTGACATCTGGTCTACTCTGGATGCAAACCTTAGGAATTCTGCATGCTACAGTTGGAATCTGTTTTGATAGCATGTTTAAGTATTGCCTTTGGGTCATAATTTGTATTCACTTAGAAGCCTTCCTCTGTATCGGCTTTAATATGACTGTCACCTCGACCTCAAACCGCGACGTAGAGCTCGATGAGATCGCGAGTTCGAAGTCCTGTCGCGAGGTCGAGATTGAGCGAGATCAGGACCAAATGTACACCTATGGTAAATATTGGACTGCATTTACTTAGTATAGTCAACTTGGTGGTTAGTTGCATGGAATTTCCTGTTTAATAAACTAATATGAAACTAATCTAATTTGGTCGCAGTTCAAGTTATTTATATAACTGATAAGGTTAAGTTACGTTAATAATAATAATAAACGCTTCCAGTACATCACGCAAGTGGAATGAAGCGAATATTTTAGGCCTCGGAACAAAAGTTGAGCTACTAAATACAATGAAACCTCGTTTATTCAGACTTGATGGGACCGGATCCGTTCCGGATAAATCAGATTTACGATTCTCTCCATGTTATAAGCGCCTGCAAATACAGAAAGATAGCAACAAAATGGTTTTATTTTACAAAATGCACAAATTATTTTAATAAACTGATGTTAAATACAGTAGAACACTACACACTTACGCTGTAGAGAATAAATTAGACGCTTTCCTTTGTATACGATGTACAAGTATTTTGAAACTGGCGAAAAATACTTGATTTTCGAAAATCATTTCAGATAAACAGGAATTCGAGATAACCTAGTTCCGGATAACGCGGTTTTAGTGTACCGTATGACATGTGGACTAGCTAACTCTATGAATTATGGATCCTACAAGTTGATCGGAGAATAAGAAATGTCTTCCACTGGATTCTATCTTGCAGAAGATTCCGCTAGTTTTCATCACGAACACCCATCTCTCGAAGATCCCTCATGTCAAGGGAACCAAGGTAAGAACTGGTTTCCAAGAAAGAGGAATTCTTGTACCAAGGACAGTCTACTCGCACGAATATTCATGTATTTCAATATCATTTTGAGAGTAACATCCTCCGTAATTAAGCACTATTTTTATAAGACGAGAAGTAATACTGAAGATCTGTTGCAACAGTAATGAGAATTATTTTTTCTCGATCGCCAGGGGCGTTGGGAGACAAATTGCTCGGCCTGGGTGTGTGGTGACGGATGTCAGGTATACAGCCAGACCGCCGCCAGTCGCCTTCGCAGAGTGTGGATCACCCGTTAAGTAAGGTGCTGTCTCAGTGACGCTTCAAGCGAAAAAATGCAGCGTAGCCATGAACAATGTTATAGGAGAAGGTTTTGTGTGAAACTCGGGGGAAAATGCATCGAAAAGCACTTCAATGTTACGAAAAGCCTACACAAAGGAAGCGCTACTCAAGTTTTTCGATGGCAAAAGGCCAGAATGAGGAAATCAAATGTAAAAATCATGCTCATTGTCTTTTTGATGATAAAGGAATCTTCCACAAGGAGTTTGTTCCGACCGGACAGACAGTAAATGCAGCATTTTAAGTCCAGGTACTCGACCGGTTAAGAAAAAGGGTCATGCGCGTCCGCCCAGAGATCAAAACCGCCTGGATCCTTCACCACGACAATGTGTCGACGCACACTGTGTTGACGGTGCGAGATTTATTGGCTACAAACACATTCCAGTGCTTTCCCAAACACCGTTTAACTCAGAACTGGCCCCGTGCGACTTCATTTGTTCCCTCGCTTCTAGTCTGACATGAAAGGAAGACATTTTGGGACCATCGCAAATGTCCAAGCGGCTATGACGCGTGTCTCCTTTGAAGACTTCCAGAACTGTTACGAAGAGTGACAGAAATGTTGGACTCGGTGTATAGACTCAAGTTCTAAGTGTATTTGAACCTAACTTCAATAAAAATAATTGTCCAGAATCATTCTCATTACTTTTGGAACAGACCTTGTACAATCGCATGTACTCCATCCAATATGTGAAAGAATTCAAGATACAGCCGAGACATTATGTAAGGTCAGATGACGAAGTCGTCCGAATCTTGAATCCAAGTGATATTCCACGTGAACTCAAGATCTCCAGGATTATAAAAAGACATGATCGGTTGTATCTTGGTTCTCTCCGACTCTGACTGTCTTTGACTGGCACTCTCTAAATTAGCTCTTGACGATCATTCCACTTTTGAGATTCTTAGCATCTTAGTCCGAGACAGGGTTGCCAAGAAACATGTTTTTTTTTTAAATAATAAAAAAAAAGTTTGTTTGTGTTTGTTTAAACCCAGGTTTCTTGGTTCGAATATTTTTCTTTATTTATTTATAATACATATGGATAGAAATAAGTTTGTTTCTCCTTAATGCCCTTATGCAGCAGCGGGGTTATGAAAGACGGGACCTACAGCTTAAAGTGGAATCCGAACCACTACTCGGTTTGCACCTGAGAGAAGTTGTCCTTCACCTGGACTCGAACCCGGGACCCCTTGATTACAAATGCTGATCTTGCACACTTGTGAAGATAATTATTAAGAGTCACTTCAGAAGACAGTGAATATACGTATTAAGAGTCACTTCAGATGAACAAAAAGATACACAACTGCACAAGGGAAATCACTGTGCAGAGTTATACAGATTATTCAAATAAATGGACACTTTCAAAAGACTACAGATCTAATTTAGTCCAAGCTAGTTCACTGAGTGAGAAATACAGCGACTTAATTTGCATATCAATAAAACAAGTGAATAAGAAGAGTACGAATTATTGGAGTTCACTCTGGCTCTGAACCATCCATCCATATGCATACAGAAAATACTTTTGATTTCAATAAATTTCTTTCCTGGAGTTTTTATGAGAAAAAATCTTGTACGGAATTTCGGTGTATTTCATCAATACTAAACATTATCAGAACAAAAGAATATTTAGAATTTTATCTTTGATTACAACTACATAATCATAATAATGTACGTCGCTGGATGAACTCGATAAGCTTTGCCAGCTTCTTTCAATATATTTAAGCAAAGTTAACTTTGGCTTCTCTATGAAACAACAGGCATTCAGGCAAGCAGAAAGAAACAATTTGGTTTCGTTTTGTATGTTTAGGCTTAACGTCCTTATGTAACAGCAAGGTATGAAGGACAAGACCTAGTGCTTATAGTGACATCCGAACCACTACTAGGTTTACACTTTACTAGGCCAATCTGTGGGCCACATGGACAATCGAATCCGGGACCCCTTGATTACATGGAGAAAATTATATAAAATTAACGAATGTGGAATCGCCACCATGAAGTTCACACTATTTGTGGATTTTTTTTTTGTTTTGTTTTGTTTAAACCATTTTTTTTAAAACCACCTTGGTTTAAACCACCCAACCCTGGTCCGAGACCCGAGGAACTGGTTTCACTTGAGAGAACACCTCGTGAAATGATACTTAGAACTTTCACATCGTCCATAACAGAAACAGACTACGATGATTATTACATCAATGTTGTGGTGCTTAGAACTTATCTAAAGTTAACATTTGTTCCAACGCAATTTAACACTCGTGTCTACAGCGCACCCCAGTACTTCAGAATGTGCGAGTGAATATTCGTGCAATTTCTCCTTCCTCCTCTGTCATCTACATTTGTAAGTGGAGATACTTCTTTACATAACTCTCGGATTCAATTTATTAAACCGAGAAAACACAGTACGTATATTGTGTATAATAAGTGTAATTCATGTGCATACATATAGTAATTTTAGGTGCGAAAGACTGTCCAGATAACCTGTTATGACATAAGATGTTCGGGTTGTGTTTAAATTCCTATCCTTAGTCACATTAGTTGTAAGTCAGTAGATACATAACGCCCATTTATTTTCCCTTCTCGCTAGCGGAGCTGATCGAGTTTGTTTTAACCAAAATTAATTACGTAAGTCACTTACATTAACTAACACTATGGCATATGGAACTCGCAGGTTCATCGCCGCAGTAACAAACGTTCGCCACTGGATTCTATCCTGGGCAATATCAAGTCAATTTTCATCACGAACACCTACTTCTCGAAGATTTCTTCTAATATTGTCCTCCCAATTTGAATTTATTTTAATGCCTTTAGGCAACTATTGCTCAGGCCGTATGAATGATGATGGGATGAACTGGTGGAATGAAGAAAGTGGGAGGAAACGGGAGAACCCCGACAAAACCCACGCGCACGGTGTTTGTCCACCACAAAGCCCACATGGAATGAGCAGGGATCGATTCGACGACCCACCCCTAGCACCAGTGGTGAGCGCTCTACCAACTGAGCCCCCGTGGCCCCTTGTCCTCCCAACGAAGTCTCGGTCTTCCCAATGGTCTTCTTCCATCCGGCCTTCCAACCACGATAGAATATAATCTTCGTTTTCTCCCCATCCGAGCTACATGGCCTGCCCACCTTAGTCGTCGCGATTTCATTATTTTTACAACATCTGGTCAATCGTACAGTCCGTGGAGTTCTTTATTATGCAATCTCCTCCATTCCCCAGTCATTTCGTCCCGTATATCTTTCTCAAGACCTTATTTTCAAACACTCGTAATTTATGTTCATCTTCTAGGGTCGTACTCCAACTTTCGCAACCGTAAAGTATTACCGGCAGAATAACCGTTCTGTATATTTTTTATTTCAATTGCCTTGATATTAATCGCGACGTTAGAAGTTTCTGGACTGAATAGAAACATGCGTTCCCCGATACTAAGCGACTTTTTATTTCTTCCGTGACCTCGTTTTTGCTTGTTACATATGCTCCTCAGTATTTAAATTTGTTTACTCTCTCTATGATCTCATCCGTAATTCTTATGTTTTTATTTCCTTTATTCCCTGCGTTTCGGCTTGTTATCATGTACTTTGTTTTATTTATGTTTACCTGTATACCTATCTCATCGCACGCTTCTACTAAGACATCGGTGTTGCTTTGTAGTGCCTCTATATCGTCCCCTGTTATATCTACATCATCCGCGTAAACAAACAGTTGATTCAAACTATTCAATGATAGTCCCTTTTTGTCCCCTTTAATTTTTAAAATCGCATATTCTAACGCAAAGTTAAACAGTAGTGGGGACAAGGCATCGCCTTGTTTCAATGCGTTGCGAATCTTGTATACTGAACCATAAATAATACCAAATTTAACTACTGTGACAATATTGTTTAAATTTTTAAGACAAACAGAACATCAATTGTGCGTTCTTTGTAATCTAATCGCTAGATTCACAGACATCATTACAGTAACAATAATAAAAAAAAAACCTGAATATCACAGAAAGTAATTTAAATTTCTTCTGGAAGAAAGGGATTTTCAAAGGATAGAACGTATACATTTTCATATCTATTCGTATACATATTTCTTTAAACACGTTCCGACTACCATGAGTAATACCATGGAGGAAAGCTATTGTAAACGGAGCGCCCAAGTTGACTTCGTGAGAATAGTTTGAACTAAGCCACTGTTTTTTTTTTTTTTCAAATTCCCTGATTTCCGCTGACATGATACATCTGATTTTCCCCTCATTTCGTCTTTGCGTACCGAAGATACTGACATTAACAAATCTGAGTAATTAAATACATTACAGATAGTAACATGAAATTACAGGGAACTTAATAGTGAAACACGCAAGTGTCCGAAAATATGTTAATAATTGTTTTTTTTTAAAAAGAAAATTATAAATCAGACTAGCAGAACTGTTACGTCGTTTTCATAGCTTCTAAAATGTATGGGTTTTCAAATCTTGGGTGGGGTGCAGCACATCACATATGTACGTAAGTAACATTTAGGGTATTCCACTCTCTATATAGTTCACTTGATTAAAATTGACTTCAGAAACGAATAGTCCTCTTAACTATGAAACTCATCAATGTCATTTCTTCGAGTTAAACAGACGTTTGATTTCCGAATTAATGGTTTCCTTTTATCTTCTTTCTTCCAACTTAATTTTCGCTTCCCCCCTCCCCAAACCCCTCCAGCTGTTTGATCTTCATATCCATCTTTCGTTACCCGCTGTTAATGGCATCAGTCACCCTCATTTTTCTCGCTTTCCCCATATAATTCCCTGATTGGTAGCAACCTCGTAAAAGTTACACCTAGCAACTGCCATCAGTCTGCTCTTCTCAAAAGCAGGGTTGGCAAAAACCATGTTTTTTTAATGAAAAACAACAAAAAAAAAAAAAAAAAAACAGAGTTTTTGGAATATAAACCAGTTTTTTTTTTGTTTAAACCCAAAAACTCAGTTTTTTTTGTTTACCAGGTGTATGCATAAGTAGTTTCCGGTTTACCTAAGAGATGGCGCCAGCGAAAAGTACGCAGTGTATTCAGTTGACACATACGCCATTTTGTTCGTCTGACATTAACCTACAAACACACACAAGTTGAGTAGGCCAAACACTAGCGTCTTTGTTTTATCGTTCAGTGATCATGTCGAAGTTTGTGCCTGAAAAGGAACATTTGCGGCACGCATTGCTTTTCTTATTTCATCAAAAGAAAAAGGTTGTTCAAAGTCATCGTGTGCTGGTAGAAACATATGGTGAACACGCTCCATCGATTAGAACATGTGAGACATGGTTTCGACAATTTAAAAGTCGTGATTTCAATGTGAAAGACAGTGCGCGCTCTGGTAGACCACAAAAGTGCGAAAACGAGCAATTGCAGGTGTTATTGGAGGATGACCCAACTCAAACTCAACAGCAATTGGCAAAAGCATTACATGTGTCACAAGAAACAATCAGCAGACGTTTACGAGCAATGGGGAAGATCAATAAACTGGGTAAATGGGTCCCACACGATTTGAATGAACGTCAAATGGAAAATCGCAAAGTCACTTGTGAAATGCTGCTTCAACGCCGCGAAAGAAAATCCTTTTTGTATCGAATTGTGACGGGTGACGAAAAATGGATTTATTTTGAAAACCCGAAGCGGAAAAAATCGTGACTTTCACCTGGCGAAGCCGGTCCTTCAACACCAAGGCCAAATCGCTTCGGAAAGAAGACCATGCTTTGTGTCTGGTGGGACCAGAGCGGTATTGTGTATTATGAACTCTTGAAGCCCGGCGAAACCGTTAATGCACAACGCTATCGCCAACAAATGATTAATTTAAATCACGCATTGATCGAAAGACGACCGGAATGGGCCCAAAGACATGGCAAAGTGATTGTGTTACACGACAATGCGCCGTCTCACACAGCAAAACCAGTGAAAGACACCTTGAAATCGCTTGGATGGGACATCCTTCCGCACCCGCCGTACTCCCCAGACCTGGCGCTATCTGACTATCACCTCTTCGCATCAATGGGGCACGCGCTCGCAGAGCAGCACTTCAGCAATTTCGAAGACGTTGGAAAATGGCTCGACGAATGGTTTGCCACAAAAGACAAGCAGTTTTTCTGGCATGGTATGCATCAATTACCTGAAAGATGGGCGAAATGTGTAGAAGCCGATGGCCAATATTTTGAATAAAACAAAATTAATTTCCCTCGAAAATTACGTGTTTTCTTTACCACAAAAACCGGCAAACACTTATGCATACACCTGGTACACTAGTTTTTTTGTTGTTTTTTTAAACCAGGTTTTTTGGTTTAAATACTTTGCATTATTTATTTATATTGCATATGGATAGAAATAAGTGTTTCTCCTTAATGTCCTTATGCAGCAGCCGGCTACAGCTGAAAGTGGGATCCGAACCACTACTTGGTTTGCACCTGAGAGAAATTGTCCTCCCCACGTGGACTCGAACCCGGGCGGGACCCCCTTGATTACAAATGCGATGAGTCTACCTTCTCATCCACGGAAGACACCTGATAGAAATACGTTGTACTAATAATATTGCATACTTGTGATTGAGAGTCACTTCAGAAGAACAAAAAGATACACAACTGTACAGAATTATACACAATATTAAAATATAAGGGGCAATCAACTGAAACCCGTTCGTTGCATGTATTATTGGTATAGTGTGTAGGAGGATATTGTTTGTTTAATAG
>JAGDQP010047663.1:3918-14967 GCA_022664845.1 Lepisma saccharinum
TCTTGTAGAGGAAAACCCCGGAATGTGGGAAAGTCCAAACTACAGAAGGTTCAAAAGCCATAAAATCATAATGATATGAAGAACATTTTTGGGAGAGTGAAAATTCATAACTCTCGATTCTTGTAGAGGAATACCCCGGAATGTGGAAAGTATAAACTACAGAATGTTCAAAAGTCATAAAAATATAATATCATAAATATAATTTTTCGGGGAGTGAAAATTCATAACTCTCGATTTTTGTAGATAACATCCCCGGAATGTGGGAAAGTCCAAACTTCAGAATGTTCAAAAGACATAAAAACACAATGATATGAAGAGAATTTGTGGGGGAGTGAAAATTCATACCTAGCCAAGGTTGTAGAAAAAATCCCCGGAATGTGGGAAAGTCACAGAATGTTCAAAAGCCATAAAAACAATGATATGAAGAGAATTTTTTGGGGAGTGAAAATTCATACCTAGCCAAGCTTGTAGAAAAAATCCCCGGAATGTGCGAAAGTCCCAACTACAGCATGTTCAAAAGTCCTATAAATATAATGCCACAAATATAATTTTTGGGAGAATAAAAATTCATAACTCTCAAGTGTTGTAGAGGAAAACCTGGAATGTGGGAAAGTCCAAACTGCAAAATGTTCTAAACCCATAAAAACACAATGATATTAAGATAATTTTTGGTGGAGTGAAAATTTATACCTAGCCAAGCTGGTCTAGGAAATCCCCGGAATGTTGGAAAGTCTAAACTACAGAATCTTCAAAAGCAATAAAAACATAATGATATGAAGATAATTTTTGATAGATTGAAAGTTCATAATTCTCGATTGTTGTAGAGGAAGACACCGGAATGTGGAAAAGTCCAAACAACAGAATGCTCAGAAGCCATAAAAACACAATGTTATGAAGATAATTTTTGGGTGAGTGAAAATTCATAAATAACCAAGCTTGTGGAGGAAAACACCGGAATGTGGGAAAGTCAAAACTACAGAATGTTCAAAAGTCATAAATATATAATGTCATAAATATAATTTTTGTGAGAGTAAAAATTCATAAGTCTCGATTGTTGTAGAAGAAAACCCCGGAATGTGGGAAAGTCCAAACTACAGAATGTTCAAAAGTCATAAAAATATAATGTCACGAAGATAATTTTTGGGAGAGTAAAAATTCATAACTCTCGATTTTTGTAGAGGAAAACCCCTTAATGTGGGAAAGTCCAAACTACAGAATGTTCAAAAGTCATAAAAATATAATGTCATAAATATAATTTTTGGGAGAGTAAAAATTCATAGCTCTTGATTTTTGTAGAGGAAAACCCCGTGGTGTGGGAAAGTCCAAACTACAGAATGTTCAAAAGCCATAAAATAATAATGATATGAAAGGAATTTTTTAGAGAGTGAAAATTCATAAATAACCAAGCTTGTGGAGGAAAACACCGGAATGTGGGAATGTCCAAACTACAGAATGTTCAAAGCCATAATAACACAATGTTATGAAGACAATTTTGGGGAAAGTAAAAATTCATAAATCTCGATTCTTGTAGAGGAAAACCCCGGAATGTGGGAAAGTCCAAACTACAGAATGTTCAAAAGTCATAAAAATACAATATTAAAAAATAGAATTTTTGGGAGACTGAAAATTCACAACTCTCGCTTGTTGTAGAGGAAAACTCCGGAATGTTGGAAAGTCCAAACTACAGAATGCTCAAAAGCCATAAAAACACAATGTTATAAATTTTGGGGTGAGTGTCAAGGTGTCTAAAAATTTAAGTCAATATGTGTTTGTGTCTATCTAGTTGTGGCGTGTTTCACAAAATCCAGCCATTTTAATTTGATTTTCTTTATTGTTTTGGGAAGTACGTACCAGTGAAATTTGATGGTTGTAATTTATTTTGAATTTACAGCCTCTTGCGTATATTTATCTACTGTATGGTAATGTACAGGGGCGGACTGGACATATGAGACTGCCTTGATAGTTCCCGGTGGGCCAATAGACCAGAAGGGTGAGTGATCTACGAATGAAACTTGGCTATTTCTTTGAAACATTTTGAAAGGGCAGGATCATTCTCAATTCACAATATATATATATATATATATATATATATATATATCTTTAAGAAAAGCATTGCTTATGACCACCACTATCATCCAGTTTCTCATGTCAATTATCCATGGAAAAAGGTAGTGGGATGGAAGTGTTGTGGAAATTGTGAAAGTGGTTGGAAAACGTGGAATGAGCTAAGACTGAAGCTGCTTATTCGCTAGAACATGCGACCTTTGAACATAGACATTTTCTGGAACTTTTTTCCCTTCTATTAAAGTACGATTTATGTGTGAAAGAGCACGTATAGACGAATGCATCTGGAAAAGCAAGCTGAACTTCTCATGTGGAAAAGGTATCTGCAATAATTGGGAGATTATTTTTATCTAAAAATACAGTTAATAAGGTTATAAAAGCCATAGGTGAAATGATTCAAGAAAAACTTGCTGAGGAACTAAAAAATTGACACAGATGTTTTCAGTTCAAACTGATGTAACTCAACATATATTGACAGGGAAGTAATGTGCTGTTGTTGTTCGTTGTGTTTGTAATGATCAGGTCCATGAAAAACGCTCTGCTATTCTGAAATAAGATTCTACAGCTTTCTACAAATTAGTGATAACTATCATGGAAGAACGTTACATTGAGATATACAGGGGTTGGACAAAAAAAATCTAAAAACACGTCATACAGGACACTTAAGTGTGGCCCGCCACTGTACACCACGTGTTGCGGTAGCCGATCATGTTTTGTTTTCAATGTATCATGTGGACCTTCCTCTTCCGTCAGCAGTACCCAGTTCACCTGTGAGTGTCGTGGTGTGCAAGTGGTGCGGTAAAATGGGCGACCTGACAGACTTCCAAAGAGGCATGATCGTTGGTGCCCGTCTGGTTGGAGCTTCAGTGACAACAGTGGTGACCATTGTGGGGGTATCGACAGGCACTGTGTCCAATGTCACGAGGGCATACACAATGCATGGGCAAACAACGTCTGCAAAGTACAACAGTGGTCGAAAGACAGTCCTGTCCGATAGGGACGAGGGCATTAAAACGGATTGTAGCAGCTAAAAAGCAGACCACTGCAATGAAAGTTACGTCTGAACTCAATTCCGGCCTACAGAACCCGGTTTCATCAAAAACAGTGCGACGGGAACTTCATAAAATGAAAATTCATGGCAGGGCAGCGATCGCCAAACCTCTGGTCACAGCAGTAAATGCGAAGCTGCGTATCCAGTGGTGCAAGGACCACACGGAGTGGACGCTTGATCAGTGGAAACACGTAATGTATTCCGATGAATCGACCTACACCTTGTTTCCAACAACTTGTCGTGTTTACGTTTTTCATTGGCCTATGATCCAGACTGTCTGCGCCCAACTGTAAAGCATGGTGATGGTTCTGTTACCGTATGGGCAGTGATATCGTGGTTTTCTATAGGTCCCATCATAGCCCTGCATGGAATTATGAATGCTAAGGCGTATAAGGCCATTTTGGGGGACCAGATTCTACCCATGGCCCACACATTGTTCCCGGATGGTGATGGCATCTACCAAGATGATTTGGCACCCTGTCACGCTGCAAAAACGGTGCAATCATGGTTTGAGGAGCATGACCAGGAGCTATCACACCTCCCCTGGGTCCCACAATCACCAGATCTGAACATCATTGATATATTGTGGTCTGTGTTAGAAAGGCGTGTTCGGTCTCATTACCCTCCACCATCATCCCTTAAGGAACTGGAGCATGTTTTGGAGGAAGAATGGTACAACATTCCACACAC
Source organism: Lepisma saccharinum (assembly GCA_022664845.1). Lineage (NCBI taxonomy): Eukaryota > Metazoa > Arthropoda > Insecta > Zygentoma > Lepismatidae > Lepisma > Lepisma saccharinum. The sequence continues at coordinate 7,724 of JAGDQP010047663.1, forward strand.
CACGATTCAGGAGCTGTATACGTCCATTCCACGTCGGATCCAAGCTGTTTTGGACGTAAAAGGAGGCCCCACACTATACTAGGTATGATTTTCACACTTTTTCAAACGTTTTAATTTTTTTGTCCAACCCCTGTATATAAGCGCTTTGGAAATTCAACTGACGATGCATAAAAATGCAAGGAAAATAGAGGGGATTTGATGCATGACTTAATGAAACTGCATCTCAACAGAGACATGTTTGTTGTTACGCATATGTTTTTAACCTTATGATGGCCGAAACAACGGGTGCTGTTATTGAGAATATTTCGCTTTTTTTTTCTCTTCTTAACAATATTGCAGTGTTCCTAAAGAATCATACGTCTGAAATAACGTCTGGGAAGCTGTAAGAAAATTTTGCACCAACGGAGAAATTATTTTATGTCGAAAGGTGTGCCCCGCCGGAAAGTTTTTGAGTAACTTTCCAATCCAGAGACGTCTCTTTACATCACAGTTCGTACCGCCTTTGACCAAGTCCAGGCAAGCAACAGTTCAGAGACAAGCAAAAGTCAAACATATAAAAAGACTTAAAGAAATATGAAACTATTTGATGGCTCATGTCTTATTTATTTCAGATTAAAACTCCACTCTCCAAATACTTAGACCAGTGGTCTCTATATATTAGACCTACCAAATGGTATACATGGCGAGAGATAGACTAAAGTTGAAGTCAAGACCTCTGCAGATGACTTTGTCCAGTGGACGGAAGCTCAACTACACGCGTTGGGGTGTGATTTTGAAGTTTAAATGTCCCTGCCTGAAAGAAGAAAGTGAAAGAGGTAAAAATACGCCAAAACACCTGCCAACTAACGAAATATTGAGCATTGCTATACAGCCTTAGAAGTTTCAATGTACAATTTTATAAGGAGATAGCTTGAAGCCAGAGTAAACTAAACATCATGACTAAATATTGCAGAACGTACATAAAGAGAAAGTTTTAAGTTCCCGTAAGAATCTGAACAAATCAGAGAAATGTCTCTGTTTTCACGGTTTATTGGTGGTACAATACTTTTTCTTACAACATAAAAAGGGTACCAAGTGAGGAACCAGAAAACGCCAATAACTTAATTTTGGCTGAAAGTGGAGTTGATTCACTCTGGTTTTAAGTCATCCAATTGACTGTTTGATAAGAAGAGAAGCTGTTTTGACCAAGATAATAATTTCTATGATTTGGCAGTCCTTCACAAGAGGACGTTCCTAGACAATGGAAAAGTGTGTTGGATGACTGAAGCTCAAAACTGAAGTTTGACTAAATAATTACTGGTGACAAGAAGTGAGTGAAAAGATTGGCAGACCAGTGGGAAAATTAAACATTTTACACTAGAAAAAATGGACTGCTTGCTACCCAGTTTGAGAGTGAGGATAAAGACAAGATGTTCATGGAAATAATCCTTTTTCCGACTTGAATAAGATCTGCAGTGCTTGTAAAAATTATGTTACAAAATTTTATGGGGATACAATCTGCTTACAGGGAAGTACGTTTCCATTGGTTTGGCTTATAAGTGCTTATTAGCCCTTTCGTTTACGCAGGTAAGATGTGCGAGATATTTCTATTATGATATTACCTGAGCAGAATGAATCAGAAGTTGCAAGAATTCATGCCTATTTGAATTTAATTTTTAAAGCCTTTAGGCATCTGGCTAAGCAGGATATATGATCGTGGATGAATTGGTGGAATGAAGAAAGTGCGAAGAAACGGGAGAACCCCGAGTAAACCCACGCCTAAAGTGCTTATCCACCACGAAGCGCACATAACATGAGCATAGTTCGAACCAACCAAGCACCAGAGGGGAGCGCTCTTTTATTAAACCACTCCGGCTGCTCCGCATTCGTACCTATGGCAACTGAGAAGGAATTATTAGGGAGGATTTTGTGAAGAACATTATCAATACGATAGGATCGCTAGTAGTGAAACACTAAGGAAATGTTTGTGTAAAATATAAGAAAAAATCTTCCAGTAATATTTTAACATGGGACCGAGATATAAATTTGTCATAACGTAAACTGTTTTCCAGGCAAGTATTAAACTAAAATTTATATTAACATATTGGTATTGCTATCTGTTCAGGCGATGAAGCAAAATATCTTATTTTAGTAAGACAAACTACTATGTACTCGTAAGTCCTGAACAACGTCTTGGTATTCCGCGTTGCACTATTTCTAGTTTTTCTCCGTCAAGTTATTGCACGTTACACAGCAAGAGTCTAAAATACTTGGAGAAAAGGCCTTGTAGAACATTAGCATCGAGAGAGGTGCCATACAACATTTTGCTATAGTTATTGCTTTTAAAAAGTTTTAAATTTTCTCTGGCTTATTCAATATGTGTGCGATTTCTAAATTCCAATTTAATTTGGTTGTAGATCTAATTCCTAAATATTTAACATAATATTTCTATATTAGCTAGACTAATGTGTATAAAGGTTAATATTCTATTATTTACCATTTGAAGAGTTCAATCCGTGCCTATTTTTGCTCATTGTTGAAAGAGCTTCATTGTTATAGGTCTGGATATTCACAGTAACAGTGGAGCTCTTTCCCCAATGAACAAAACATAAAATAAAGGATCGACACGGAACTTCCTTCTCTACAAGTCTGAACACTCTAGGCTTGAATATGTAGAAGAAGCATTGCAAATTTCGCAAAAACAAAACAATATGTCTATATCGATCTATCTATCAATATCTATTTATTCACGAGCAACCATGTTTATTTTAATGTTTACAATTGTGCCAATGCTATGAGACCCTGCTGCTTTATGACACCAGGGAACGAGGAGAAGATGCGACAGACAGTTAACATTAGAAATTTATTTGGGCTCGATTTTTCGGAACTCAATTATTCAGTTATTAGGATTCGTATACGGTGTTACAAGTGTCTAACAACGTGCAAGCTCTACTTTGAATTTGTTTTAAGCCTCCGAGAACGGAGTGGTCTTTGACACCCAAGTCACAGTTTTCTTAAATAAAACACATTAAAAGCTCTTCTTACGTAACAATATTTTTTTTAATGAGTCAGACTTCCTTATGTTTTTATATGCCAACTGTTAAAAGTAAAACAATTAATTTATTTTCTTAGAAAATGCATAGGAGTGGATGTTTAAAAAAATCTCTTTTCTGCGTCACTTAATTTTTAAAATATATATTTTTTGAAGTCTGCTGTTGATTATCATTGTTGATGAAAATAGGTAGTACAATAATGTTATTTAATGTGTCGCACATTTGAAGTTTCAGTAGAATCTGTTGGAAAGCCTTCTCATTCTCGACAACATTCATCCCAGAAACTACTATGGGTACAAAACTGCCGTTGGAAACGTCTCGGTAATGCGAGTTTAAACTCTGCAGTGTGATAATCCAGATGCATGGGTCTATTTCTCTATAAGGGGAGTTCATTTCCCTAGAATTGCTACTTGAAAAAATCAAAGTTTTTTTTTTCAAGATCGTCAATTTACTGATTTTGGATATTATTCGAATATTTAAATGATTTGAAACCATATTTATAACGCCTAGTTTACCCAATCTTTTGTTCATTATCCCTCTTAACGCCCTCTCTATATGAATTTACACCCTGCTAAATATAATTTTTCTCCTTAAAAACGACCAAATAGTCTGCCTGATATTGCATGTTTACATTCCTCTCCCGAATAATTTTTTTCGAGCTACTAAATTTTTTTTTTTAAAAGACCAAGCACCCATTTATTGCATATCTACAAGCTTTTCCCTGAATTATTTTTTTACATTGCTAAATATATTTTTTCTTTCTAAAAATGACCAAATAGCCTGATATTTTTATTTACAACCCCTTCCCCCAAACTAGCTTTTATAACCCGCTGATGCGAAGCCTTGGATAAATTTTTGGTACGTAGCTTTTAGATACATACACATCAACCTCACTGTTATCGCTTATGTAAATAAACCGCATTAGTTTTAACTACACCTGTAGGATACAATGGCCCTTCCTTTGCTCACCCGTGTATGATAAACGCGTAGGCCCAACCAATGGTTTCGAAAGGATTTACCTTATGGCAATCATTTAGAAAGGTTAAATGCTGAAATGGTGTTGCCTAGTAACGACTACAATAAAATGTTATTGTTGATTATAACATTGTTGACGTAGTGTTTCCTTAAATAATATTACATTATTGATACCATTTTGATTTTACAGTGTGCCCATTTAAAGACGACACAATATAAACCATTCTAATCTGATATAGCAGAAACTTTGAAAACCTAACTCTAAGATTCATAAAGATACAAAAACTATTATCTTCAAGGAAGGCAACCAGATATTTCAATACTTTACAAAATTGAAACGAGTGTTGCGAGAAACATGGCCTGCAAATGTGTAATATTTTCCTCTATTTTATCTAATCATTTAACTCCAATCTTCCCCTGAAAAACTTCCCAGGAGAGATGAAAAGTTAATACGAGACAAACATCGTAAACAGTACACATTCATTACTGAGCAAATCTGTTAAAGAAAATCGATTACAGTGAACCTTCACTTCTGAGTTCGTAAGTTCAACATCTAATAATCAATAATTAATTGTTAATACACATAAAAACAATGAGTTTCAAGACATATTTAATAATATAAACTTCCAAAAAGAACTGAGTGCACGTTTATTGGGTTAAATTAAATGTCAGAAGGAATCATCATTAAAAGGATGACAAGATGGCGGTTGTGTAAAAAGCTTCTTAGTGCTAACTACACAGCAAAAACGTGTTATTTGAATTATACAGTTTGTTTGTGTACAAAAATAAGTTAACCTATGTCAGTAATGTTAGATATTGCTTAATAAATAAGTGATATTAGTGCAAGATCCAGAAGTTTACCTGAATAAAATATATTATCTTATGGATTAGATCTAACGGTATCTAGGGAAACAGTGCATTATAATGTTGACCATGTGCACTTGCCTCAAAGTCGTCACTTGTCCGCCGGTTCACACACTTCTGTGTGAAAAATTACTCAGCCATTCTCACTCAGAGCGTTGGCGCCAGCCATCGAGTGGCAGACTGTTGTACTAGAACAGCGTTGGTGTATCGTTCACACACTCGGTATACCAGAGCTACAGAAACCATCAAAATCATTTAAGAACGTTCCTACTATTCCAAAAATATTATATATGCCTTCATTATGGTCTGTTTTGTGCTGCAGTTGTTACAGGGGGTAACCAATGAATTTGATGCGCCGTGAATGGACAGATATAGGGTGCATAATTGATATCTGCTGGAGTACGATTTCTGTACATACTGGTGTAAAATTTATTGTATTGGCAATAAACAGATGGTTGGGTCAATGAAATCTACAGAATCAGTCTGTGCATGCTCTTATGTGTATCTTCCTGTGTACTGAATTAAAGTTTTAAACAAGCGTGCTCAACCCCGTAAATATTTTATCCTCCTCGGACCTCACCTTGATTTTTGTCGCTCAAGCGACCATGTGTTTTTCGTCAGTACACACCATAAAAACAATTTTTATTGTAATTGAGAACGGGTGGCCGCTACAGAAAACTTCATTCGTAGAGCCAACTTACAACTAGTTTGAAGCGAGGACATTAGATGGCTGGATCATCACACAATGTCAGCGTCTTCTGGAAATACGCGTGTTGGAGCAGCACGTGGTAAATTTATATTTAATTAATACATATAATAATTGATCAACTTGACATGTTTTAATGCATCAATTTTCATTTTCAATGTCAGATGGTACAAAGCACGTAATAATTAAATATACATTGGAACAGTGTTTCGATAAAGATACATTCTTTCTCGAAGAGATGTGTATTTCTCATAACTTAACCTAGCTTATCTGTGCTTTGTTGGCGTGTTCTAGAGGACTTGTGAAGCATACGCAAGCGAGACCAACACGTATACGAGTACTATAAGTTTGACGTCACTGTTCAGTGGTGGAGGGTGACAGTTAGCTTGAGAAGCAGTCATAGCACAGACACTGATCATTTAATCATCTGTAGTACATCTCGCTTTCTGTTTATTGTGATCATTTCTACTCATCACGGCCCTACAGTTCCATCAATGGCGGACCAACTTCATGGACAACTTCCGCAACAAGACAAAATCGCTAAATCTCGTCAATCTCGCAGCACAGAAACAGGATCACTATCTCGGCAATCTATCAGCTCAGACAGACAGTTCAGCTACTCAATTTCATCGCACAAGATCACGTTCACCACATCCGTCATCCAACAAGAAGCACCACACACTGAGTGACTCCGAATCAGACCATGACATCCTGATCGACGATCCAGATCAACTTCAACATGTCACTGCCAGCCAACAACAGGAGTACACGTTTTTGCTAACAAATTATGATACTAAATACCAGAACACCAAGCAGATATTCCAACAATTCGCGAAATATGTACCAAGATCATCTATCACCGATCTGAAACCTACAGAAAACGGAATCATCATTAAATCACCGGACAGCAACTTTGCACAAACGATCTGAAACAAGCACAGTTTTGAAATTTTCGGCAAATCCGCGAACATCACAAGCCTTCAAACCAAACGCATTAAGCAATCGCCACCACGTCGTAAACCACCTTCACTTTCAGTCGTCATTCGTGGCGAGCTACCAAACATTACCACGGAAGAAATAAAAGCTGAACTCCGCGAAGAAGGCTCTTGAACATTCTGTAGTGTGGACTTTCCACATTCCGGAGTTTTCCTCTACAAAAATCGAGAGTTATGAATTTTTACTCTCCCAAAAATTATATTTATGACATTATATTTTTATGGCTTTTGAACATTCTGTAGTTTGGACTTTCCCACATTTCGGGGTTTTCTCTACAACAATCGAGAGTAATGAATTTTCACTCCCCTAAAAATTATATTTATGACATTATATTTTTATGACTTTTGAACATTTTGTAGTTTGGACTTTCCCACATTCAGGTGTTTTTCTCCACAAGCTTGGTTATTTATGAATTTTCACTCCCCCAAAAATTCTCTTCATAACATTGTTTTTTTTATGGCTTTTGAGCATTCTGTTGTTTGGACTTTCTCACATTCCGGGGTTTTCCTCTACAACAATCGAAAGTTATGAATTTTCAGTCTCCCAAAAATTCTCTTTATAATATTGTATTTTTATGGCTTTTGAACATTCTATATTTTGGACTTCCCACATTCCGGGGTTTTCCTCTACAACAATCGAGAGTTATGAACTTTCACTCTATCAAAAATTAT
>JAGDQP010047664.1:0-14967 GCA_022664845.1 Lepisma saccharinum
TAGTATCAATTGCTGTCAACTTCATGTAACGATTAGTAGTTAAATTCCAATGAATATCAAGTCACACATTAAATAACTCACTGCACATCATAAATATTACTAAACACTGTAAGAGGATTATCAACTAATGCCGTAGATCGTACCTGGTTAACTGAGAGGTTTCTATACTACGTTCACTGAACATAAACACAAGATTTTTCGAAGAAATATAAAAATTTCAGAATTCCAATTTATTACTCTGAATTTACATATTGTACGTTTTCGGATAAGCTAATCTCATAAGGATCTGAACAGAATTACTGATCTGAGGAACAAACAAATTTGAATCGCTGGTATACACTGAATTAATTAAGCAGAACTGAAAGTTGCGTAGTCACATATAAATGTCCATAATTTCTATAATAATTAATAAATTTTGTTGATATTTTCACAAATTATTTCCAAAACATTGTTATTTAATTTAGAAAAGTTTTATAACAGCATTACTTACACGAAAGAAGTTCTAGTCCAAAATACTTTGTAAAGAAAGAATCAATTTATCACTATTAATTGAGTGACGTCATTACAGATGATTACTACATTATACAAAAGACGTTCTGAATAAATCTTGAAAATGCAAAATAATATTATAAAATATGACTTTTTTTATGGGAGAATAGTGGCTGGAGTTGAAACCAAGATTATCGAACCATGTCGAATAATATAAAATTTACTATTAACATCTAAACGGTACGCAAAAATAGTCGAACAGACATGTTGCTAATTTGATTAAGTAATGAAAATATGCGGTAGCTGACAAACATGGCTAACCGGGAATTTTGAATAGATTTGGAAAACTCGAGACGAGAAATTGGCATATGATTATTGAAATCTAACGAACCGGTACTTGTAATGTAAGAATTCGGTTAATAGCGGCCCCATACTAAAATTTATAACATACTGTACATTTTAATAAATAATCTCAAAACAAAATATTAACTTTAATAAGGTGAAAATTCCGAAATAATGTCGCTGAAAAGTCTCGGTAGCACTTGTATCGGTTACAATTCTTCTTGATACGATTTAATATAATTTACCGGAATGGATAAAATCAGTCGAATTTTTTTCAGTATATACACTAAATTTGGTGTTTATATATACCTCTCGTAGACAGGGCTTAGGAAGTACAGATGACGGAAAGCCCATACGTGCATTCGTCTCGTCATTAAAATTGGAACTGAACTTACATGACGTGGGAGAGCAGTTCTCCCAGCAAACGGATAAAAAAGCTGATTCACACCAATCAGCAAAAAACAAGTCACGAAGCATTGACTAGGGTCCAATCAAAAACAAGCGTTAGATGCAAATAATTGCTGCGTGACTAACGAAAACCTGGATGGATAACGATAAAAATCCAAAGGAAAAATAAAACGAAACACGCTCAAAGAGTCTAAAACCAACCAAAGAGAATGAGCTAAGGAGAACACACAGAAAGGAAACAAAACGGAGACTAAAAAAATAAAAGAGGGAGAAAATAAATATAAAAATGGAACAGCAACTAGGCCCACGTTCACTAACAGTTACTGTTTTAAGTTTACTTTCGAAAACCTTAACAGGATGAACAACAAAGCAAAAACATTGCTTGCTGAACTACATCCCGCAAATATTTTGATTAACATAATTGTTATTTCCATCCTTTGTTTCCGTAACATCATAAACATGTTTCTAACCTGTGTTGTATCTGCAAGCATATTCTGGAAGCATGTTTAGGGTTTCGTTCTACTGGGCAGAGTAAAAGCAACAATGGCTCTTATTCTATTAAATACACCATCATCCCTTAGTATTTCTAGACAGCCTGTCACTTTATACGGCCATGCGTTCAATCGCAGGGGGTCATGAAAAGTCAAGGTCACGTATCTCATTAATTTTAATAGTTGCGTTTAAATGAGTGTAGCTCTGGATCTAATTGTCATAGAACGACGACTGAGGCCTTATTGGAATCGCAATAAATCATAAAATGAGATGGCATATTATTTGGTGTCTTACCTATGAAAACATGTCGAAAATGAAGAGGGAAAGGGAAATTTTGAGTTTAAGAGGGGAAAAAATACTATATGAAAAGCTCTAACGTGGTATGTGCGGCCCCACACGGCCATTTTAAATTTTTAATAAATACCTACGAGACACCATTACAAAATAGTAAAGTCTCCGAAATAGTTACTCCAGGAGATTTTTCTCTTTATGTAAGAAACAATAGTCTAAATTTTGCATATGGAAATTTCTGTTTTAAGTTTTCTGTATAAAGCCGTCTGCAATTCAAGTAGGTTAATGACCTGTGGTAAGTGACAAATAAAAATAAATCGGTATATATTTTAGGCCTAAGCATAAAATAGGTAAACCACCAAATAATAAGTGAAAATAGGAAAAAGATATTTTTTTAAATACGTTGTTTTTTCTATCTTATTCCTTTCCGAGGCGCTCAGTCGTTGCCAAAAGCTACACTTCATAACACTAATCAAATTCCAGTAAATTTTGAAATATAACATTTTGCAGAATGAAGTAAATATAATTTTGCACAGAGAAATGATAGTTGGATTTATTCATATCCATATTTAATAAAAAGTACATAAGGTAATATTAGGTGACTCTGCTACATGAAGATGGTTCATAATTATGTACTTCCTGCTTGCTCGTCTGTATTAATTCTTTTCTCATTGCTTCTTCACTTTCTCGATATTCTCGAAAGAACATTTAGAACGTAAGATAATAAACGGGAAATAATGTACAAACAAACAGTTACTTGAGGTAAAATATAAGATGATTTTCTTCCTTTAAAATAGTAAAAGATTTTACGATTTGTATCTGCCCGCTGATACAAATTTATGTTTTCTAAGTCTTCACAAGAAGAATCGTCTTCATCGATTGAGATATTAGTACATGAGTTGCAAAACTTCCTGCCATGGCAGCCACAGGTTTTCATGCCCTCTACAGAAAACCATGTGCATTTTCACGACTTCAATTCCGCACAACACTTCGGTACAAGTTCATGGGTAGTCAGTCCATCTTAGTACGAATTTTCCTCTCTTTTTCTGCCATACATAGCACTCGGAAAGAAGCAATTCCATATTCGATTTGTTAGCTTGATGCCAGATGTACGCTTGAAGATGTGTTCTCTTGATGTGGAGCGTTAGAGCGTTCTTGGTTGGTAGTAACTGCTCTGGATTTTTGCCGTGAATCATATCAGCACGGACTGCATTAATTGACGTTGTTGTTGTTGATTGATTTACTGTAAAGACTGACAACAAATTGCACAGCCTATGTTATAGGTTTCTTATCCAATTTTCATAACCGATATTTTCCAACAGCTGTGGAATTTTCGCAAAAACATCCCATATCCTGTGAAGTGACTGGTTGTATCACATCCAGTAAGCGCATGAAGAGATGGTAAACTATACGACATTTGATCCGAAAGCTCATTCATGATAGCGTGGATGGGAATACATTTTGTTTTTGTTCCTGTTGACATCCACTATTCCTCAGCATTTATTATTTTATACAAATGAACAAGAACAAGAACAGATGTCTTTTCAGTCGATTATCAGTTGGTGATAACCAGCCCTGGAAACATAAATTGCATGAAGAATGATTCTGGAATTGGCCTCTTCATGATTTGCCTTTAATGATACTGGAATATCACCATATGACGACTTTATGTTAAGTCTATCCACAAATCCTCCTGAAGTAATCAGAAGCTGTTCACTTATTAGTGTCTGTTTACAATATTTTATTAATTCTAACGAAAGAAATGCCGGAGATCATATTTGTTGTTTGGTAGATCAATGAAAGGTTTCCACTGTTGAAGAAGTAGATAATCTCGGTATTCAATTCTCCTCCGATTGAGTCAGTTAAGTACCTGGCCATCTGCTTATCTCTGAACCCTCGTTTTATGGACAATGTGCTGTAATGGTTGAATTCGACATCAATTCGTGAACACACTGTTGAGGTGACTTAATACACACTTCATAAAAATGTTTTCTAAATCGTTGTTGCACCTGCTCGTTTGCCAGTGTTGTGCACTAAACCCATTCCATCGATAATTCGGCACTGTGGCTTACTGCTTATACCAGGAGGTGGAGTTTGGGTTTGAGAACTCTGATTTTCAAGTAATGCTGAAAGCACTTACTTGTTTCCATAGCGAGGCGTTCCATCTGCATTATCTAGTGAACAAGGCTATTTAGTCAGTTTGAATTGTAGTATGCTTTCTAGATATAAATTTCTTCTACTTTCAGTAGCTACCAAAAAGCGGCCGAAGAAAGCAAGATCGTTCTTCACACTTTTTGCTGTACTTTCGTGACTTTGTGGTTTCTTTACAATGCAGCAGTAGAAATTTCTTAGAATTACGCGTTCTAATCGCGTCATATACGGTTTACGTGGTATCTTCTGCTAATCTCTCGTTTACAAATTCCGAAATAATCTGGATTCCTCGATCTTTTACTTGGAGGAGATCTGCTATGCCAGATGGCGCAACATTGTTTGCGGAGATAACCACACGTTTAGAACCCCCAATCTTCAAGAACACGAAATTTGCTGAACTGGTCGACTAGGAGAAACACATCTGCTGCCTTCATTATCCTGCAGCATGTCTCCTTATGAAAGTGCTCTGTCTTGTCTATTCGTCTTGTATGTAAGACACTACATGTCACGCACTTTCCAATCTTGTTATACTTACAAGACCTGCAATTTTTTCCATTTTGTTTATATGCTCCAGCGCAATACTTGATAAAATGTCTCATCTGTTTCTTTAATGACAAAATTTACAATTTTCAAACTCCATGTACATTTCACGTTATATTATTTGAAGGTGATTTAGGTCAGATAGATAGACTGCTCCCCATCGAAGATCATTCATGTGGTCATATCCATGGTAACATCTTGAACAATGCCCCTTCTCGTTCTGCTTGGATAAGCTATAGTAAGATATGGATCATTTCACTGTATTTTAAGCAGTATGCTGATTTTGTGCAAGCACTGAGCAACTTATCAAATTCATCGATGTAAGGAGCTAGTTTTTTAATGAATCTATCATGCTGATTTATTCCGGCGATTAAATTTTTATTGTCGAAATTTTTCGGCTTCCATATCCCTGCAACATCTGACGTACTTGACGTATTTTTCATGAGTGCTGATTGATAATCTCTTATTCAGTCTGAGAATCTGGTCCAATATATTCGCCAAACTCGGTTATGATATCTGACGCCTCTATTCCATTGTTTTCGCAATAAGATGTTTCGTACGCTACTTTCATTGTAAATAAAAGACCAATTACCACATCACCCAATTTGCTGTCTTTTTAAAAGAAGACAATTTAGCTTCTATCTTATCTCAAATAACTGTATATTTGTACATTATTTCCCGTTTATTATCTTACATTCTGAATGATTTTTCGAGCATATGTGTCATTGTTGCTTTTACACTCTCCAGTAGAACGAACTCCTTCTTTTAGGCGTTTTTTTTTAAATTCTGCTTCCATACTATATGTACAAATATCATTCTTAGTTTCATTTGTCACGAACTGTACAAAGTGAGTGGTATTAAGATTGGAATTATCTAGGAACATAGTCTTACTTCCGTCCATTCCTGTGCCACATGATCATGAATAATTTTGATAAACGTAACTCTGACCACCATTTTGTTTTTATCGAACTCTTTTAGTTGCTTCTATCCTGTACGTTTAGCTGGAATCAAAACCTGAGTTTAGCAGTTCTATATATATTTCACGACTCCCGCTTCGAATTCTTAAGATCAGCAGCTAGCAACATCAGAATCATGGTAGCCATTTTGAATTATTTCCATATTTTCATCTCCAAACCACCAACTGCAAGGGAAGGCGTCATTACATAATTCAACACAGTGATAAATTATCCCTTTTCTCTTCAATAATACTACCAAAACCTGCTGGTATCAGATCCATTACTTCATGAACAAGCCCATTAATATTCCAGAAATATGATTTGTATTATTATCAATCGTCTTTTGTTTTTATAGAGTTTATCTTGATATTATTTTAAAGGCGATTTTAGGAGTTGTCGGCACATCTGTAAAGAAGTTGGAAAATGTACTTCTGTAGTACAAAGGTGTACACATTTTGATTGCACTTAAGTATTGTTGTGCTCGTTTGTCCACTGTTAAATGAAATATAATGTCTATACCAACTATTGTCAGCTTGCATGAATTAAGTTAAAGGTATCCACATCGTATACATGTGGATTACATTATTAGTGTATCATATTCGTATTAGAACTTGGAAACTTTTTAATATATGGAATCCTAAAAGAATCATTATTACTTTCTAAACACTTCTCGCGCACATTTTCTTCACAATTTGTCTTTAATTAACTCAGTTATTAATTAATTTTCTAAAATATATAGCGAGAAAAGTTACTATTTTTCTGTATTCAAAGTACGTCAGTTAGTTAAAGCCATAGGCTATCCTTGGTCCAACGCGACTTCTATCGCCGGTCCTGTAATTGATTTTTCTTCTTTTTGCCTTTATATTTTGCTAAGACAGTTAAAACCACATATTGATACACGTGGTGGAAATCATGTATAAAACATGTTCAAATTGATCGTGGACGAAGAGTAAACAAGGTGTATATAATCATTACATCAGTAACACTAGCACACACTTTGATAACATCGTAGAATGTTCGCCTCTTCAAAGTTATATTCAAAATTGTATCAACAATTAAACGTTTTAATTCTTTTTTACGTTTATAAAAGCATGTTTCACAAATCTGAAATTAGTCAAGTGCCACACTAACACACGCAGAAAAGAAAACGGTATTTTGCGTTGATAATACTGTTGACTGTCTACCTCTTCAACGGTTTACTCAACGCTTAAACGTTTAAATGACGCGTAATTGCTGAGTAAACCGTTGAAGAGGCCATTTAACAGTATTATCAACGTAAAATACCGTTTTCTTTTCTGCATGTGTTAGTGTGGCACTTGACTAATTTCAGATTTGTATAAGATACTTTTTCTAATGTAAAAAACAAATTCACTTTTTTTAGGAGTGTCATTCTGTCCTCATATGAACACAGGAACTGGGCTTCTGATCTTCAACTGGAAACACTATATTTAAGATTGAGATTCGCTTTGTCCTGTGGATATGAACAAATTAGATTTGTTTTGTAAAAATGGACAAAACCACGGAAAATCCCAGTCAAGACAAACCTCCAGCAGCAAGATTCGAACTTTCTTGCCTATTCAGTGCCGACCCAAGGTCTGTGATAACCATAACCACCAGACCGCGGGGTAAGATCAAAGATGGAAGGTAAAGATTTATCATTCTATTTTTTTTTTTTTTTTAATATTTTATTTTTCAGATAATACTGAACGCGCACAGCTGCAAGAAAATCACTCCGCGTTTAGTAGCTCTGACTTCTCTTGATCAATCATAATTCATCTACATGTGGTAGCCTTCCTACCAAATTCTATCAGTAGGGCCAACACAACAATTAAAACACGTACACCAGTGCATGAGCGAACTCTGGGACGCTAGTAAAGGATATTTACCGACATAGGTGGCATAATTATATCAGTGTTCAAAGTCATCGGTGGAAACTATCCGAAAACCACTTTAGTGTTGATGTAAGAGTGTAGTATAGTAATTGAGCTCTAAATGTGATAGAATATTATTTAAAATTTCCCTGAAGTATAAGAAAACTATAAGAGTTTCAAAAGTTTTTAAAAATAAATTCAAGCTTTCACTCTATTTGCACATTTAGGACTGGATAGTGCAGAACACTGAATCTTCTTCAAACAACATATCTAGGGTTAAATGTTGCCATGGATCTTTTACGTATATATTTTTTATTATACACATAATCATCTTCTGAAACGGATATGACCTTTTCCTGCACAACTTTACGTATCGGTGTAGAATTTAAGTAAAAGAGTGAGAAGGAGCGAAGCTCAACACAGCAATGAATGGTGAGTACGTGATAATCTCCCTGAATTCTACAAAATATGAGACACTTTAAAGCTTTTAATAAGTGCGTTAATCTTGAACGGTACAACACCTGGAGGATTTCTTCTTTATGAGCTGTAGACAGATAGAAAGCTTTTTAGTTAGTTTTTTTTTAAAAGAAAAAAGAAGTTGGGCCAACCGAGAGAACAAGTGTGTCATTAACAGGAAATGAATCTAAGGTAATGTAAACATACATATGCATAGTTTGACCGTTAACATGGTAAGATTAGGGGCTGGCGGCTTGCCTGATGGTAAAACGTAATTTATATATGGATGGATAGCATGCTATCAAAAACAATATACCTTATTGAAGTTTCAAAACACCCTTCTAGATTCTTCTTCTTCCCTTCTCTATAAGGAAAAAAAAAACGACTTTCGAAAGGATGAGCTTTATCCCTCGTTTGAGATATTACTCCCTTGCACGTCAACTCTCTCTCTGATTATGCATTCGCAATTTTCTTCTTAAGCACTTTTGGTAATGCGGCTGTTCAGATGCTAAGAAGCGACTCTTGGGTTTATGAAAATCATTCAGCTTTCCAGGGACAAAGCGGTTTTAAATTTCTCCTCACTCTTTTTTTTTTATTTTATGCGTTATTCGAATATCTTGCTGAAACATTGCTCAACCGTTATTCTCTTTTTTCTTTTCTACTTGAACGGAATCTATCTTTCATTTCTTCCTTTTTTTTTTCTATTTTGTGGTACAGCATTTCGCATCAGCAACCAATCAATGGAGGTTATTATTAACATCAAACCTTACTCGCTCAGTCACACTCATATAGTTCTCTGTTTCAGTTTTTCAGCCATATTCACGTGCCTTAAGGATTTATCACCACTTACTCTTATTGAAAGATATTTGGCAACAGTGTAATAAAAACGTCTATATATTTCATTTGCTTTGATTCAATTTGTATTTACAAGCGCTACAGTACTCCTAGTTTCTCGCTGCTGCACCATAAACAGGTCATGTTGTCAGGAAGAGAGCCCTCAGTCACTAGTCACCTCGTCCGGACAGGAGATGCGTGTGTCATATACTGGTTGAAGATGGAATTCCTTGTAGTTACTTAATATGGACGCATGTTCTCATCAGTTTCGAAGAGTGAAGTCTACATATTTCTTAGTAGCTTTCAATTTCTTTTCTGGGACTATTTGTTGCGGTCTGGGAGTTAACACCCACCTGGTCATCTCCTGAAAGAAACATGGATAATGGAGTAATGACATGTGTGTCTTTACACAATCATTATTAACGGCAATATTCCCTCCACCAGTCAATACTATATCAAAACATCTGGATTCATGTTTTTCACACCATTAATATAGAATGGTAGCGAGAGATAGAGCTTAAGTTATCAGAAATAGTACCATTACTTTAAAGTAATGCTATTATTACTGAACGCGTAACAGTGCCTTTCTTGCTCATACTCATGGGCAAAGAGCTACTGCTTGGTTGAATGATTAGCACACATGCTTTCTGAAAGACAAACCACGTTAGCAATAAAATGCCCCTTCCAACCCTTAAAAGCTTTAAAGCATGTTCAGGGGGAACTTTAATAACATGTTTTAAAATCATGATTACAAGACGTAAAATTGTTCATTTACACTAAATGGATACATCGTGCGAAATTGACTAACGACTTCGACAAAGCTGAGTTGATTTCAGAGGAATTCGCTATATGCGCAGATGATGATTTAGTTGAGTGGTCAAGCAACTAGAAAACAAGCAAAAGATCTGTGTTCGATTGTCAATCATTTCAACGATAAATTTTCCTGTACATCTTTCAACTTACTTCTCCCCATCAACCTGCCAATACTGCACTAAAAAAAAGGCTGGGATATCAGGGACAATAGTTTTGTTCTTAATCATTTTTGCAAGAATTATTGCTGTTTTAATGAAATATGAAATATATCGTCACATTTGATATTTGTGAGGTTTAAGCATAGTTAAAAGATGTTGATTAAGTATTGTTAAATTTACAATACGTTTAATGATATTAACAGCAATATTCACTTTCAGGCATTAATTAATAATACGTTCTTGTTGATTAAACCATATTCAAAGAAGAATTTCTTGCGCATATGCACACGTTTACTATACGTATCATTACGGTATTACAGATGAAATTAGGCCACCATATTTATCTCAACAACATAGACGAATGAGTTACTACAAACGCACCAACCGTAACATTTGTAATGGGGTCTTGATGATGATGGCCATAGGCGTCCGCACGGGTGGTGCAAGTGGTGTCGTGGCACCACCAATTAATGTGCAGTGGTTTTATGTTTCGAAGAAAAGTTTCCCTTATAACTCACTAAAAGCTCCTTAATCTGGGAGATATTGAAATTATGTCTGTGAAAACTGAGAATTTATGTTGCATGAAATAAATAACATAAATAGGCTTACTACTACGGCAGAGTTGAAAGCTGCAAAAAAAAAAAAATTGGAGCTGAAAGTACAGTGTAAAACTTATAACTGCGGACTTCTTGGTCAGGTTTCATGTTCCGGTAGAAGTTTTCAAAAACAAATCATCTTCCAGACAGCAACCAGGATGCTACAAATGGTTCAGAGTCAATGGTTTAACTAGAGTTTTCGCATGGGCGGATTTAGGAAAGAGACCCTGGGAGAGGGAAGGAGAGAGATCCTGGGGGGGGGGGGGCAATTACTTTAATGCTAACGTGTAGAATGAAACATTTAGTCATTCTGAAATGACTGGGGTGCAATGCCCTTCATTCCCGCCATAAATCCACCCATGGTTTTCGTCCCTCCCTGCAAGTTGTCTAATCTTTTAGGACCCTTTTGGCAGCATCTTTCACATGGAATTTGATAAAAATTCTTGCGGCATGTAAAAACCACACACTAACCCTATTGTCAGACTTGATCCGGTTTCGGCCGAACTTTCACACTGGCGAACACGGCCGAAAACGGTATAACAAACAACACAATGTAAATAAGTGTGTGTGTGGTCATATTGCACTGGCGTGTTCGAACGTGTTCAAATGTGACCACACACTTTTATTTACATTATGTTGTTTCTTCTACCTTTTCGGTCGTGTTCGCCAGTTCAGCCGAAACCGGATCCAGTGTGACCATAGCGTAAGGCCTCTCGTCCACTGGATGCGGAAACCTGCGAATTGCATTTTCGAACGAATACGCACAAATTTTACTCGTCCGTAATTGTGCGAACACTCCTCGTCCACTGCCACAGTATTCGCACGTGCCTGTTTTTTATTCCATAAACACAATAAGAAGAATCTACTTTTTGCAATCCATGTTTCCACGCTAAAACAAGCACCTATTCTTACAAATAAATTCAAACAGAATTGGACGCATTTATAGGTCACAACTATACGTACGGAAACGGACGAACGTACCGCTGCCAGTGGACGCTACCCTACTGACACATACCTGTTTGCATCGTTCGTTCCTTTACGTGCGTATTCATCCGAATACACAATTCACAGGTTTCGGCCTATGGTCACACTGGATCCGGTTTCGGCAGAATTTCGCACTGGCGAACACGGCCGAAAACGGTAGAACAAACAACACAATTGTGTCTGTGGTCACATCTGAACACGGCAGTACACTGTGTTCTTTCTTGTATCGTTTTCGGCCGTGTTCGCCAGTGTAAATGTTCGGCCAAAACCGATTTCAGTGTGACTACAGGGTAAGTGTGCACAACAGTGTTACCAGATTTCTAAAACGGGGATGCTCTCCAGATTGCGTGAAAATTTCCGTCCAGGTATATAAATTTCCTCTTGTCGTTACCGCCCATAAAATTCATTTTATCTATCTTATAAATTTTAGAATGAGAAAATTTTAGAATCAAACTTGAGGCGATCTCGCATACCACTCGTAGGTTTGCCATTAACTCATTCTTCATCTGCTTACATGTCATCTGTAAGGTCCTCTGGACACCTGCCCCTCCAACACGCGGGGTCACGTGATATTATAACTTAGTTACACCCCTCTTCTGAGTTGAAATTTGGAATACATGATCCCACAATGTTAATGAATATTAGATCGAATACATGTTCAAGCAGAAGGTATATATTATTTCATTCAGAGAACTGAACGAACCTTCGCATTCATCAGTTAATAATTTAATATGAACATTGAATTTATAGCTGATATAACTGGAATAAAATCTTTATGGCCTTTTTAAATTCCATAAACTCTCTAAATGCCGTTGTTATTTCTCTGCTGTTTCCAAGCCAAGTTTAGAAAGTTTCGATGCTGCGTACCTGTGTGGTACCGGCTTATTCTCACCCCTGGATAGAGATTGAAATTCATACGACCGAAAAAAAAAAAAAATTTGTGTCTGGTTGTGAAATAAAATTTTGGATGGAACTTCTGCGGAAATCCACATAAAGAAAGAAAACGCTTTATTCGGGCTTGTATGTTTTTCCTGTTTCATGTTTACTGTAAATATAATGTTTAGATGCTTCCACCTAATATTTAGGACGCGCGCACCTTTGATGATGTTCAATATATAGTAGCATTAATATTTGAATGTGTGAAAGATATTTATGTATATTTATACTACACTATATTTAATTTTCTTTCATATTTATGTTTTTCCTTGTGCTTAGCAGATGGCAGCTCTTGTTTCTTTTAAATACTAAACTTTAAAGGTTTATTGTTTTCAAACATTTGGATTATAGTTTACCATATTTAACGTAACATTATTGTTGTTATATACTTAAGTATATATAAAGAAGTTGCTTAAAGGACTTTGTAAAGAATTGTACATGAAATTGCAGTCTAGCATACATTAACGTGAGTCTACGTGTTAAAGAGTCATTCTCAACATTCAATTTGAACGCTTTTTCAAGACCTACAAGTACAGTTTTCATGTTAACTTTTTAAATATTTCTCACACATTTTATTCACAATATCTGGACCTGAGAAGTAGACTATGCCAAGTCACTTTTTGGTCGAAATTGAGTTATCATATTTTTCTTACTTACATTAGCACGATCCTTCCAGTGGTAAACTGATCTTGGTCCGAAAACAGCTAGTTTCGGAAATAGCCAGTTTTATACTAATCCAAGTCACAGTTTGTGTAAGAGGTAAAGAATGCTATGTGCACTTATCTTATGCTCCGATATCAATATTGAGAGAATAATATTCCAAGTCAGACTTGAAATAGTATACCTCTCAAAAATATATAATTATATCTTTTATTTCTGACTTACTATATTTGTATATTTAAGCCTATAAGAGTTAAAATCACTCTCTCTGGCACGCAAGAATCGACTACCAAAATTTAGCGACAATGTAGCTGCTATAGAAAAAAAAACAGCGGGTTTTTAGTCTTTTGTGGCCGTCGAATCGAGCAGACGCACTGCAAGATGGCTGAGAGAAATCGTATGATATTGGAAATGGTCCACAAACAAGCAATTGAAGATAATAGGGAAGAAATTGGTAAGTATTTTTTTACTGTGCTGGTTTATTTTAATTTTGGGAGGAATGAGTAGAGAGAGAAAATTTTGGCTTCAGTTCTTTTAATAGATAACTATTTAAATCTGACTCATCCATCTGATTTTTAAAAAGAGTTAATCAGAAACAGAAAATCTTTATTTCCAGAGTTGCTTTCAGAAAAAAGTTATTTGGGAGTATTTTTAAAAATAAGGGGGATAATATATGCAAAAATACAGGTTTCTTGGTATTCTTCCAGTATGCGCTGGGAGGGTATTTTGCCAATACATTACGACGAAACCGATTTAACTCACGCAAAAGTATCTGGTCCATCCACATTTTTATTTTGAAACGGAGCACATCAGAAATCTGTATAGAATCAATCTTCCTCGGAAAGCATCGAGAATTAACACGGACTTTGCATCATACTTTTTCTAGTATTGCAACCCTCATTTGTATCACTAAGAAAGGAAAAATGCATGAAAACTCACATTTTATTTTTGTTTTCATTGCTTACCAAGGAAGTTCTCAGCCAGAACATGTATGATGTTACTGTGGGAACTTGCGATGCGTAATCATGTCTAGGTTTTCGGCCAATCTACTTTTATTTCTTTTACGTCGTACATAACCCCGCAAATCTTTATTTTTTGTTCGCTCATAAAGCAGTAAGATCACAAGCTGTTGTTTTAGTACGTATTATTTTTTCTGAACCTTATTGGAATACTACGAGGGTCCTGCCGAACCCATGGAGTCCGCGGAGCACGGTTGAAGAACTCCTGATATGTACTGAATTACGAACAAATTCAAGTAAAAAAATGTACAAGGCGAGTTCGAAAAGTAAGGATACAAAGACTAGTATTCAATGAAGTGTAAACACACTAAAACACTTGGATGAATAACTTGCATAAAACACGTGGACTGTTGTAATCTTGCTTTCCGAACTCACTTTGTGCATTCGTTGATTTGGATTTGATAGTCATTCAGTCTAGATCAGCGCTTCTTCATCTGTGTTCTGCGGACACCTTGGGATCAACAAGCCCCTCTTAGATTCCAAAAAAGTTTCTGATACAAAGGCAAGCACTGAGGCATATCAGTAAAGTAAGGTTACAACTACTGTAAGCGGACAAGTACTATTTTTGTACATACATTTTCTATACTGGCTTTCAGTGTCAGCCTCTTGCTTCCCTCTCGCGGCTGTTTCTCTAATTTTACAAAATGTCTACTACAAGCTATTTAGTGATTCAGTGATACAGAATAAACACGTGTTCCTCAGAGGCTGACACTGAAAGCCATTATAGCCAACCTACACAGTAAAATATTACTTGTCCACCTACAGAGATTGTACCCTTGCTTCATGAATACGCTTCATAGAAATAATTATGATTTCCGTTATTGAAAAAATCTTTCAATTTTTGTCGTTTCAGATGGAGATGGTGTGCCAGGACCTAGTGGGTTAACGCGTTCTCCTAGTGCACCAAGTGATATATCTAGTATGGATGATCTTTTGGATGCTGGTGATATTGATGATCCCGATTATATTTG
>JAGDQP010047665.1:0-14967 GCA_022664845.1 Lepisma saccharinum
CCAAGTTCCTTTGTTCCTGTTACATGCTGTCACCAAGGAACTTGGCTCATCCGTCTCCCATTTCACACCTTTTTAGGGCTAAAGAACTTGGGTCCACTTTTTGCACCTCTGGTGTTTTTGTTCGGATCACTAATACACCTTCGAGTTTGTTTCTTTCGTCTCGTCAGGTACATGAGAATAACGGGCAAAGATTTCCTGTACACATGATACACCTGAGGTCTTCTGGTATATTATTCTCAGAGAAAAGTTTTCAAGTTTCCTGTTGTCATTTTTAACTAAATGCAATGCTATAAATTTCACGGTAAAGATTAGTCTTTCGATAACCTTCGCAGTAACAAATGGCGAAGAATAAAGTTAACTAGTACCCATGATGCATTGTAAATCACTCTAAAAGATGAGAAATATACTGCTCTAAAAGATTAGAAATCACTCTTTCAAGGTTGAAGAATCAATGAGAAATCGCTCTTTCAAATTTTAAGAATAAATTACATCCAAATTCATCGGTATGGGATCTATAAAGAGCACATTTTCAGTCCAAAGCGAAAGTGTTTCTTTCGAAACCAATCTTTTCTATTGAAAACTCCGCTCTACAAAAGAGTTGTCCCTTCTTCCGCTCAGAAGAGCGAAAATCACGCTCCTTGGATTTAGTGTGTAAAGTACGACTGTTTGAAAATAAGGTTTTGAGAAAGACATAGGTCGAAATGGGACAAGATGACTGGAAAAGGGAGGAGGCTGCATAGTGAAGAACTCCACGGACTGTACGACTCACCTGATGTTGTAAGAGTAATGAAATTGCGACGACTAAGATTGGCAGGCCATGTAGCTCGGATGGGGTAAGAACGAAGATTATGTTTTATCTTGGTTGGAAGCCCAGAAAGAAAGAAACAATTTGGAAGACCTTGACGTTGTTGGGAAGACAATATTAGAAAAGCTCTTCAGAAGCAGGTGTTCATGATGAAAAGAGACTTGATTTTGCCCCAGGATAGAATCCCATGGCGAACGTTCGTTACTGTGGCGACACGCTTGCTAGTTCCTAAGCCATAGAGTAAATAAGGAAAAGCATATCTGTACATATTCATATGTGAGAAGTTATTTCGTTTGGAATTGTAAACATAAAAATATAGCCCATCGGGTAAAACAACTTTGTTTCTTGAAACATACACATTTAAGAATAGTGTTCCCTTAGCCTGTTTATGTAAGGGGTCAAGTAATATTGTTAGTCGCGGGCCTCCAAATAGCTAAATCCAGGCATCAACAAAGTGTATATTCAAGGTACAGTTTCTGATTCAAAGTTTGTTAGTTCATTTTGAGGCACTCAGGGCGAAATAGAATAATAATAATAAAAAGGAATAACTCTAAGCATATTCTACTGTATAATTGAATAGCAGAAACATTATATTTATTTTAACTTCTATCTCTACACGAAAATGTTCCCTTCCCCAATATGCGCACGTGCGTACAAAAGTTACTGCAAAAGTTATCTTAGTTTTTATCCTAGTTTTCCATCGTCAACATTCGTAAATTCTTGGATGCGTTTGGAAGCTCTGAAGATGTTGTCGATCAGCAAACTCTTCTCTTGGACTTCATTGCAAACAGAGCATTCTGGTGAGGAAAATATTAAACTTAATGATTGTAAAGTGTCGATCGAGTTCCAACGACCAATGAGTTTAAGAGTTGAGATAGGACAAAGCAAAGGGGAAAGCTTGCTTCAATACCAAACTCCATGCTAACGTGGGTGTTCCACGAATACATTAAAATCCAGAATAGTAACTCATATTCTGGAGTATTATTTAAAAAAAAATATTAATTTCTTGAACATAAATGGAAAGATTATGCTCTACATAAATGTAGTCGAAACAGTGTGCAATCCTGCAACTATATTGTCAGCCGCTACTGGCGACAACCATATCTTAAATCGTATCCTTCAGTATACAGTATCGATGAAAGCAATGTTCATCTCTTACCTATTATTCTTAATACACTAACTCTTGTTCTTTTTCCTATTCGAAATATAAACTATTCTTCAATTTCACCGTTCATTTTAAAATACAATCCTCAGTTTAGTATTCGTGTAAAAAGCTGCACTAAATCTAATAAATATGACTGAATTAAAATCGGCACTGATTTTCTTGAAAACCAAAGTTGATGTTTTTCATTAATCCTTCTTTAATTATAATTAATGTTTTTCTAAGTAGACGGTGCTCACTATCTCTATCAGATTTATATTCAATATACAAATAGGCAGTTTCTTATCAACATGTAAAAATGTGATGCATATTTTTTTCATCTGTCAGTATGATAACAGAACATAACAACGTTATCTCCTATAAAATCTTTAATTCCTAAGCAAATGATACAATTGTTAAGAGGAAAAAGATAAGCTATGACGATATTCCATCTAAATGAGGAGACTGTAATTAGTGTTTGTCATGTTGTGTTCAGTGAGAGCGTGCAAAATGTACGTTGTGCAAAATTTTTAGTATTTATTTTCTATCTTTTTCGATTGCTTTTTTTGAAATGGTATTTTGATTGCAGTGAAAAGGTAAGGAAACTCACTGGTTATTAGCATAAGTCATTATTAAGGGGAAAAGATCTGATTAAAAAAACGCACACATATTTACTATTCTGTTCGTTTCATATTGCCAAGAGTACATTTCCATATTTTCAAATAGCTGTTGTCCACAGATTCGTTTAGAATTTCGAATAATGTAAAGTAGCCTGTGCCTACCGTTTAGAATTCATAATCAGAATAATACAGGGTGTCCGAAAAGTCCTTCCCTGATTACAGAAATTGATAACTCAGGCTAGAAATAAGATAGAAATATGAAACTTGTGTTGAATTGTTTACAAACTATCAAAGTTTTGTTCACACATCAGTAAACTTCCACATGAGCACCCTTGGTAGCACGTAGCACATCGAGGCGATATTCAATTTCCGTCCACACATTAGCCAACATCACTGGAGGGATCGATGCAACGACTGTGGTTATCCGTTGCCGCAGGGTTTCAAGATCTGGTACAGGTGTTCGGTAGACCTCGTCCTTGACATAACCCCATAAAAAGAAGTCTAATGGGGTTATGTCAGGAGAGCGTGGAGGCCAAACCGTTGGCCCATCACGACCAATCCATCGCCCAGGAAAGGTCATATCGAGATAGGCACGGACGTCCAAACCCCAATGAGGCGGTGCACCGTCTTGCTGAAACACGACATCGGGGTGATACTGAAGCAGCTGAGGAACAGCATACAGTTGCAACATGTCCAGATACACTGCAGATGTGATGGTAGCCTCAGCGAAGAAGAATGGCCCGATAATTCGATCGTGCAACAGCGCGCACCAAACATTCACCTTTGGACTGCCCCTGGTGCACTCCATGACCTCGCCAGGGGGTTGTGAACCCCAAATGCGCACATTATGGCGATTCACTACTCCACTGACAAACAAGGTCGCTTCGTCGGAAAAGGCAATTCGTCTGAGATAACCATCATCGTCCTCAATACGTGATAGCATTTCGACCGCAAAGTCATATCGACGTGTACCGTCGTCGGGCAACAAGGCCTGAACGATTTGCACTTTGTATGCACGAAACAATAAACGTTTGTGTAGAATGTCATGGAGAGAGCTTTTTGGCATCTGTAATTCACGTGAGGCCCTGCGCACCGATTTCTTCGGACTTCGCAGAAAAGACTGCCGCACAGCTTCCACCGTGTCTGCTGAGGTTCTTGGTCGACCAGACCTCGGAAGGTCAGCAACCGATCCTGTGTTCTTGAACTTCTCATACCAGGCTTTAATGCTCTTGACATCAGGTGGATTCCTTCCAAATGTTGTCTGGAAGTGTCTCTGCACCGTGGTTGGTGATCGTGTCTCATGGTACCACAGGACACACTGTGCCTTCTCCTGATTGGTTAGCATGGCTTCTTGGGCACTGCACCTCATCCACTACTTACGTACTGCGAACCTAAAACAGAAAAAACAGAAAAGAAAAACTTTGAGAGGTCGTAAACAATTCAACACACGTTTCATATTTCTATCGTATTTCTAGCCTGAGTTATCATTCTTTGTAATCAGGGAAGGACTTTTCGGACACCCTGTATAGTAATAAGTAGCCTATGACTATAGCCTGCGTCAAACAGAGTAAGTTAAGTACCGCCCCGCACATACACCATAGCGTAAACAAAATAACTTATCAAGAAGTCGTATAGAGCTTCTGGAGAAAAATTTAATGATAATAATTATAATGATATACACTGAACTATTTTTGGATTACGAACAACTATCGTAAAACGCGTTGATCTACCTTTTCGGGTGCAGACTTCGACGAACGGATTCCTCAATTTACCGAACATTCTCTGTGTTCAAATCGACTCATGTCCGTTGCAGCTGTGTTGTTAGCTGATTGATATCTCGGAGATAGCTACCAATTGTACTTCATAATAATTTGTAGGAACTAGAAACCAACGTAGTAAAAGTTTTATACTGTTCTTACAAGATTACATTTGGAAAATTTTGGAACAATATTAAAAAATATATATATACGAGTGTGCGCAAGGTGGGCAAAGCGCTGTTTTGCAGTAATTTAACTTTCGCTCATTGTCTTCTGCATTGCGGACCTATACATTTTCAAGCATGATGTTCAAACTTACCATTACGTATTGCACCTACTTAAAGTAAGTACGGGACAACATGTGTTTAGTCCTGCCAACAAAAATGGAAGCAGGAACATGCAGTTCAGATCTGCATGATGACACGTACCTTCTGTAATGCCATCCGCATGTTTGGAACACTCCGTACTCACTATAGAGCATCATGTTTTATTCTTCTGGCCGTCAGTTCTCATTTTCACATTAAGGTTGGTACTTATGTATTTAGGAAAACAACAGCAGTAGTATTCTCTCGGTGTTGATTTGAAAATTCCGGGTAAACGACTGTACGACACCATGCTTTCTAAAAAGGCTCTTGGATTCTGATTTCAATTTTAAATATATTTAAAATGTTTCATTTAAATATATCTGATATTTCGTTGTACACCATGTTAAATACAATTTAGTGGAACTGATCATTCGATATACAAGATTCCTTTACAAGAGTTACTTCGGGATGTTGTGGTACAACAGGATAGTTGGTAACATTGACTCAAGTGTGTTATATTTCATATACAAACGTATTGAAGTGCATTACCCCTACGCAAAAAATAGGTCTCGTGATATGACCAGCAACAGGAAACACTAGGTGATATAGGCCTAAGAACTGATACTGCGTAAGAGTAAAGACAGCAAGACAAATTATTAGTTTAGATATTTCACCCCATAAAATGTTAATAAAAATATCGTTGTTCTATTGAATTAAAGTCCTGTTGAGGATCATGAGAATTGATAATTTTCATAGAAACCACAATAGTGTTAATCAGGGCGTTATTTGTAGGGTGGGTAAGAGCGAAAATCTCCCTGACACTTCATATGTTTTTCCTGTCACCTCACTTACCTGTTTTGCTGTAGGGAGGGAAAATAGTTTTCACAAAATATTTACAAAATAATACTTTTTCACGCACATATTGCTTCTTACAGTGTTCGACTAGCAAGTTTTGTTTCACAGATATTGATACTTGTACAACCATTTATTTCCATCTGAAAGTACTGGACTGATCAATAACGTAAAAAAATTAATGAGTATATAAATCCAGGAAGCGAGGGTGGCAGTCAATCTCGATTGTTCATTTCTAGGCGCAATCTATGTGAACCAAATTTTCAGTTCTAACGTTTTTTTAAAGCTTGTTATCACTGTGCGGGTCGTATTTTTATGTGTCATATCTTGCAAAAAGCCGTAAATATCATTTACGACATGCACTATTATATGCACAGTCAGGACCAGGGATTCCACCAGGATTTTCAGTTTAGGGGGTGTAAAGTAAAATTTGGTAAGGTGTAAATGAAGTTTTGCAACGATTTCTATCGATTTTTTATCGTAAGAAAAAGTTGGAGAGATGCAGTCGAGAATTGGGGGTTGACACCACATACAGGGGAGTCTGGCAGAATTACTGGCATCAACTAGTAAAGAAAAAGGTAAATTTATCCCCTGTGCGATACGCACGCGCCGTGAACGGCGCATGGGGGATGTGCATGTAGCGACCTACGGCATAACGTGACGTGGGGTGGTCAGTCCCACGCTCTACCGCCTTGACTTTCCCAAAATGCCCAGGAATACGAAGGATACTCTGGTACTCAGCTTGATAGGAGGCTGAGTAAACCCCAGATCGCCAGGCATAAGAACACTGCGAGAAAAGTCTCAGTGTCCTAACCGGGATTTGAACCCGGGCCGCCCGATTAGTAGTCAGACGCGTTACCGCCTGTCTAGCATGGACTAATGCATAAAAAAATTAACGCCAAGTGTACTTAACGTTACCTAACTAAAGTACGTGCTTAACGATCCAATACGTAAGAATGGAATACGTAATGTGTGAATCGACAGCTTCTAATACATTGTTTCTATTATTAAGTTCGGTACACTACGTTAATGTTTTGTGCACTAGTCCTGCTTACTTACTTACTCTATGGCTTACGGAACTCGCAAGTTCATCGCCTCAGTAACAAACGTTCTCCATAGGATTCTATTCTGATCAAGATCAAGGCAGTTTTCACCACAAACACCTACTTCTCGAAGATCCCTTCTAATAATATCCTCCCAACGTCGTATCGGTCTTACCAACGGTCTCTTTCTCTCCAGCTTACCAACCACAATGGGATATAATCTTCGTTTTTCCCCATCCGAGCTTCATGGCCCCCTTAGTGGTCGCGATTTAATTATTCTTACATCGGGTGAGTAGTAAAGTCCGTGTAGTTCTTCATTATGCAGTCTACTCCTTTCTCCAGTCATATCGTCGCGTTTCGGCCCATAAATCTTTCTCAAGACCTCATTTTCAAACACCCGTAATTTATGTTCATCTGCTAAGGTTGTACTACTTTCGCAACCGTAAAGTATTACCGGTAGAATAATCGTTCTGTATATTTTCAATTTCAACTTTATTGATATTAATCGCGAGGTCAGGAGTTTCTAGACTGAGTAGAAACATGCGTTGCCGATACTAAACAACTTTTTATATCTTCTGTTACCTCGTTTGTGCTTGTTCCATATGCTCCCAGGTATTTAAATTTGTTTACTTTCTCCATGTTCCCATTCTTAATTGTTATGTATCTATTTCCATTATTCCCTGTGTTTCGGCTTGTTATCACGTATTTCGTTTTCTCTGTGTTTACTTGTAGACCTGTCTGATCGCACGAATGTAAACTGACCGCACAGCGGTAACGAAACAAGCATAAAAAACTGAGTTAGAACAGAAAATTGATATTCGATTAGATTGGAAATGGAGGGTTTCATCTATTTTTCAATACTACCCGATCTATCCAGTATCGTTACGTGCAGCTCGACGGAGCACAACTGATTTTCTCGATACACTGACTGCATCAGTGTAGTTCAGTGAGCTCTATAGACCTACTTAACAATGCTAGAGTGCTCGAAAGATGTATGGATTTAGACACAAGATCACAGATAAACTCGATTATTTACTTCCATTCTAATCGAACATGCACAAAATGTTCAGTTCTAGCTCAATTTCTCATGCTTATCATCGTTGTGTGACTAGTTTTTGAATTATCCATCAATCCTTGAATTACAAGCAGCGACGACAGCAGCGTAAATATACGGGCGCTACAATATTTAATTTGAAAATGTAGTAGAGTGACTTAAATTTACGACATAGGTCCTATGTATAAAATAAGGAACAGGCCTGCCAAGTGTCAGCTTTTACGGCTGACATTAGCGTTTCTCGACGACTGTTAGCGCGCAGTATACATATGTCAACTTTTTGCCATTCCATTTTAGATTAGTGCACTTTTTTCTTCTTCATTAGTTTTTTATGTCAATTTTTCGTTTTGAATAACAGACGATACTTTTTCTCGAAATGTTTAATTGAAATTTGTTGAGTAGTGAATATTTTTTTAGTAGTTCAAAATTGTATTGAAGTTCACCAGTGATGACATGATTTTGTTCTATGATGAATGTATCCAATTCAAAGGTAAACTAACGCAAACTTGCAGAAATGTTTCAAGATTCCGACGTAATTTCGAGTAATCTTTACATTGAATATGATTGCGATGATATAAAAAAAATATTAAAAACTATACAAGGTTGTGTAGCTTGTTTTAATTTTGCCCCGTCGCAGCAATGCAACAGAGGAGAGAATTATCCGAGAAAATAAGACAGTTCAGTTCCTCCGCGAAGATGGATAGAAAGCTTTCTTGTATGTTGCAAGATGAATCATCAGGGGAAATATTATGAACAGGAATTTGATGCAAAATTCTTAAAGCAAACCAAGTATGTAACTGACGAGTACAATAAAAGTAAATCTCACAAGAAAATTGCGTTGTTTTTGGAGGCATTACTTTTAATAGCAATTACGTTCAATGCTTTTCTTATCCTTTGTCAGCTTTTGTAGATACCGATATCAGCTTTCCTTGCAATTAAAACTTGGCAGGCCTGAAAGAATAATGAGAAAACTGGGGGCGATAAGGGGAGCCAAGGTAGATTTCGGGGCTCCCCCCCCCCTCCTGTAGCACCATGGAATTACGTATGAAATAACAGCGAATTATGTCCGATGCTCCAACAGGTCGTATGCGGGATTATTATTGACTTTCTCCTTTTGACAACAAATAACATGTTGGTATGAATTGATTTCGTACAAAAAAACAAAAACAAAAAAACAAAAAAAACAATGTAGGCTTTATACCCACCCCCCGAAGTGAAAATCCAGACAGAATCTCTTAGAATGCATGAATATATCTCGTAGATGGTGAAGGAAAAATACGTACAACAGATTGATAAAGAACAAGAAATTGTATATATTTGGTATATGAACCTCTCTATATGTTGAAAACCAGCATAAATTAACAGTGGAATCACAAGGGCTAATGCTGTACCAGCATGTAATATCATTAATAGTGGGCGGATCGATATGTACGGAAAAGAGCTAAAATATGCACGCAAATATTATGTAAAAATGGCAAAAATATTCTCTTAAATATGCACTGAAACGCATAAGTAAATATTACGATTGCGAAAAAAGGCATAAGCTGATGTAAACTACTCATTTTTCTGCAGACTATACACAATTTTGATATCTTCACTTTCAACCTTCTTTCACTCATACAGTGTATCAGTTCTGTTCGTTGCTACTGTTAGACCTATTACAGCAGATAAGAAGATACTTTTCAAGATTCTGTGATACAAAATTCTTTCGTTTACCGGTAAGGATATTTTTGTACGTAGAGAAAGTACGCAGCATTAAAAAAAAAAAACTATCAGTTTTATGCATTTTAATTTTAGGATATTCTATTACTTTCTTCCCTAGCTCAACATGTTTCAGCCCAGTTGAAGTTCTAAACATCTCAAGAGACCTCTTCTTTTGAGGCTTCGTGATTCTAGGGTATTTCTGTTTCATTCATTGTTGTTCTCGCAAATGCAAACAAGTATACTAAATGAAATCAACGCAAAAAGTTTGATTGTCGATAGGCTCTTACTTATTGCAATAGCGTGCGCAGGATTACAATTAAGGGAATCAAACAACTTCCTCTTGAGATAATAATAAAAAATAATTTAGGTAAGGTAAAGGTATACTTGTAGACGCAATGCATACGCGTCGTGAACGACACTGGGATGTGGAGGTAGCACTCCACATATTCTTGACCTACGACTTGAAGTGAGGTGGGGTCGATCACTTTTACTTCCCAGGGTCCCAGGCGTACCAAGAACACATGTAAGTCCCACCGAGCGGCCGTGGTTCAGTTGTAGAACATTGGCTTAGCATTCAGGAGGTTCCAGCGGTCGTCTATTCCGACTGAGGTTTTCATACGGGGTTTACATCAGTCCCACCAGGCAAATTAGATCCTGGCCAACCCTGCAAAACTTCTCTTACACCCTTCCAATTTTGACTTTACACTCCAAAAACTGAAAATCCTGCGGGAATCCCTGGTTCAAACGCAAGGAAATATTTTAAAATTATGTTTTGTCCTCTTGGTTACCCGGTATAAATGGGTCAGTCCGGGTTCGAAACCTATGCGCGTTGACCTGGTCCAAAACTTTACCCGAAAGACCCGATTGATCCGGTGACCCGTTTCAGCTCTGCTACGTAGGGACGCAGTCAGCAGGAGTAGTGGCTTACGTCTCTAACAACTAAGCAACAATGTGGAAGTTGAGTGAGCACGAACTGTGCTCAAGTCGACCATCCTCACTGATGCTCTCCTTGCTTGCGCATTGTCACACCAGATGGTGGAATTGTAAGGCCAGGATTGATTCCTTTCCACCTTACCTGAGTACATCGCGCGCTAAAGTTAAACGCATTGAACAACAAATTTGTATATCAAACCATATAAAATAGGCGTTTTAAACGACAAAAATATTGATAATTGCACCAAATCGACAGCGCTGTTCTCATGTTTGGAATATAATTTTGAATTTATGTATGGTTTTTTTGCATCTCAGGCTCAGGCCGGAATAGCGTAACGGAGAGTATGTTAGATGTTAGTCGGCCAGGGTCTAGTTCGTAGGTACTTTCTAGGGCTGTCAAAACTATCCAGATAATTATTCATCCGGATATTGTTCGAATAATTATCCGGATAATTTCATTATTCGAATCCGAATAATCGGATATCCGAACAACGGAGAAACGGATATCCGATTAATCGATTATCCGAAAACGAACAAATGGATATCCGTTTATTCGATTATCCGAAAACGAACAAACGGATATCCGTTTATTCGAAAACGAATAAACGGATATCCAAACAGTTGTTGTCCGATAAACAATGAAACTTATAGAACAAAGAAGTTTGAGTAATGTGGACCTCTATTTTTAGTTTCGTGCAAAATTATCTTCCTACAACAAGTTGTTAAACATTTTAAAAGCAGAATATTACTTGTACTTTTAGACTTCAGCAGCTAATGCTGTGAAGCTTTAGCGCCCGCTCTGTCCGTCTGTCGACAACTTTCAACTCAGAAACTACTAGGGTTGGAAAGGTGATTGGGGTGTCGTTGAAAAGGTCTCGGTGAGACTAGCTCAAACCCGTATCATTTATCCAGATTACAGGAGAAGTGCCAGAGACAGGGGCGTTGCCAGATATGGGGTCACTTTATGGCTAGTAAGATGTTTGAGATGGCGTTGAAAAGGTCTCGGCAACACGAGTTAAAACCCGTATCACTCATCCAGATCGCAGGGGCGGTTTCAGAGATCGGGTAGGTCCCTGAGATAGCGGGCCCAATTTATACCTTTGGAACAAGTCGAGCTAAGAAGGTGTTTGAGGCGCCGTTCGAAAGGTCTAGGCAAGACGTGTTCAAACTTCAAACCCGTATCGTTCATCCAGATTGCAGGGTCGGTTGCCAAGTTTCGGAGTGATTTTAAACTTTGAAATTACTAGGGCTAGAAAAGTGGTTGAGGTGACGTTGGCAAGGTTCCGACAACGCGAATTCGAACCCGAATCATTTCTTCAGATTGCAGGGGCGGTTCCCGAGATTCTGGGGGATTTCAACTTTGGAACGACTGGGCTAGGAAGGTAGTTGATATGTCGTTGAAAAAGTCTTAGCAAGATTTTAAACCCATATCATTCATCTAGTTTGAACGGGAGGATTCCGAGTTTAACAGGCGGGAATTCGCAACTTTGAAAGTACTAGAGCTAAGAAAGTGGTTGAGGTCTCGTTGGGAAGGTCTCGGCAACACGAATTCAAACCCGAATCATTTCTCCAGCAAGGGCGGTTCCCAAGATTGGGGGGGGATTTTCAACTTTGGAACGACTGGGATATGAGAGTAGTTGATGTGTCTTTGAAAAGGTCTCGCCACAATTTTTCGAACGCAACATTGATCATATAAAGAGGATGCTCGCTGCTGAAGCCTGGCGGTGGCTTATATGCACAGTCCCCGACTCGACTCCGCCTCGCTTGTTATAAATTTGATAATTTCACTTAAAAACACCGTAGAACTTTGACCATGAACTCTAGAATTTTGACATTAACACTCAAGAATTTTAGTGATTTGTACTCAAGAATGAAGCTAATGGCTACTCAAGATCCAGGGTCTCTACTTATTTTATATTTTTTTTAGTATACTAAGTAAGCATTTGACTGAAAATGGGCCAATTCTTAAATGCCATTATAGTATATGAGGATGTAAAATTTCCAACTTTCTATATTTTCCCGAAAAATTCAAGGCCTGCAAACAAATAAACTCTCTTGTCGTTTCTCTTCTTCGTTAATCAGTCAAACCAGACTAAACTTCAACTTAGGCTCTGGTCGACTTGATTCCCACGTCCTTTTCGTATCTTATCACGGCCTGAGCCAAAGTTGAAAAGTTAAAAACTTGGCGAGAGCGAGGATAAAACACATATGCTATGCTTGTGTGGTTGTAGGGCTGGTAGCATATTGCTTTCACCAACCAAGCTACGAAGAACATTTTTCAGTTTCATCCCTGTGTACAGTCATATTCATAGAAAATAGGTGATGGAAAAAATTGAATGTCCGAAAGTTGCACAATCTCGCAACACACGCGGCAAGCACAGAATATGGAATGTTGAATATAGGCACTGTACTATTAACATTGTGTATTTTATACAACTATTTCAAAAATTGCCCAGAGAAACGAAGTGCGCACGGGCGTATGCAGTATGCACGCGACATTTGTCGTTGTGTCGTCGACTACTAATGCTGTCAGGACTCGCGACTTGAGATACCTTTTTATGCATGCGACATTTGTCGTTCGTCCAAAAATTTACTTTTCGCAATATCATTTGATATCTTCTCAAAATGTCTCCAAACATTGCTTTGAGGCATAGTTACTCTCTTTCCAGTCTTCACGCTAATCAAAACAAAGCACTAACCAATTGCTCCAAAAACAGAAATATGGATATATTTCTTCTATATATATCAGCAGTGACACATTCCTTTGTACTTTGGTTCGTCGCGCTTCAGTTGCTATGTTCTTAGAAACTCGACATTTCTAAATATTTTAGAACACCTTATTTTCGGCATGCACACAATCAGATTAAAAAATGCACGTGTTTCCCAGAAAGTATTTAGAGCCAAATGAACATCTGCGAGCACTTTGTCGGAATTCACTTACAGTTAGGTTGACACCCTATTGAAGAAAATAGTTTCGAGATTAACAAAAGCTATTTGTTTCCACTTCTCAACGGATGTTCAAGACAATCCGAACTATTTTCTTTTGGCAAGACAATCAATAGCATGTCCTGTTTCTAGGGATAGAGCATTGAAGTCTAGTCTAACAGTTATGTTTATATTTACAATACTTTGCTCTCCGAATGTCCAAACTAAAGGAAAGACATTCAGAGAGTTTTCCTGTCTCATTAGTCATATGGTGGGATGGGTCTAGGATGTTTCGATGCAGGATGTTTTAGTGAAAGCAAGTTTCGATGCAATAAATTACTGGTGAATGTTGTTTATTGATAAATTAGTAAAATAGGAAAGTTAAAATATATAAAATTATTTAGTTGCTACATTATTATAACGTTATTTAAGTTTCCCTACACCATCAATCTGTTCGGTAGTAAATATTTCATTTTGAACGAATAAATCTACAATAGATTAAGAAAATTAATTAAGCCTCACGAAGGAAACAGGTACTTGTTATAGAAATGTCTTCACATAAATTAATTCTTGATAACATGCTTAATTTTTATCTAATTAAATATGCTCAGAGAGAGAAAGGTGGGGTAAGCACAATATTGCAGTATCATTCAGTCTCCTGTGGAGAGATCAAGGAGTCTAAGCGCCCAATGCCACTTTGTGGCCAATTACCAGATTATTTGAGATGGCTTTTCTTTTTCATATTATCTGTGTTTTTCGATTTCATACGTTTTCGTATATAATATAACTTTCATAGTTATCAGGCACACAAAACATTATCTTCCGTTATCTTTCTCTTACACTTGGTTAATAGTGTTCTCACAATGAAGGTAAAAGGAAGAAACAACCTTCTAAAAGATATCCCATTAAAAATGTTGAACCGGAATCAGAATCGATAATATATTAAGGTGATTTAGAGGACATTCAAGTATCAGTTTAGTCATTTTGAACCCCTTCCGGTTGTAAGTAAAAAATAGTAGATACCCGCCTCCTTATCTTATGCTTACGTAAAACACATCAAGTTTATTATCGTTATTTCGTAGTAAAAAAAAGTACCTAAATCTAGTCTAACAAGATTTTTTTAGCGATCTTACATAAACATTGCTCTGATCTCCCTCTCCTATCGTCAGAAGAAATAAGCAACGCTTGACCCCCTCCCGATGACAACGGCACCTTAAGACAATTAATGTCTTAGTGGAGAATCTTTAATTACTTTATTTTACAAATTCGATTTCTTTCTAAGAAGAAAAGGAGTCAATTAGTTCATATAGACTGTTTCATTTATATGAATTTTATACTTATAAATTTAGTCACAGATCAAAATTACCATCAATAACAATACAAACATTCAAAATATAAAACTAATATTCAAAACAGATTGCTAATTTAATTTTGACATTTAATAAATCCAATGATTACTGCATTAGTAAGGACGTTCTAAGAGTTTTACAGCCTTTCTATAATAATCAAAGTGGGTTCTAATTTTTGCACTGAAACTTCCGGATCTTTGTGGGATGGTACCTTCAAACTAGATACTGACTGACTTCCTTCTAAAATCTTCCCTCTCTCCTTCATGCCCTGAGATAAATGGCCATAAATATAATTTCATTCAATAGTTAAATGCATAACAGTTTTCACTTAAATGTGTATTAATCCGCTCTTCCTACAGAGTGGATTGAGGGAAGATACCCGTCGGGGAAAGATGCCTATAGTAGTGGAATTCCATAACAATGGTCCTAAATTGAAAAATTGTATGGTGTGAACGAATTAGTCAGTATCCTCCCTAAAA
>JAGDQP010047666.1:0-14966 GCA_022664845.1 Lepisma saccharinum
CGAGTCGCTCATGGATGAAATTGTTTTCTTCTTTTCTTTAAATACCCCCGAGTGCAATGAGCTCTACGTTATCATCCTGGAGCGCTCGATTGTGCTACAAATCACGTTAGTATCTAAAGCTTTAGTACAAGAGAGAACAGTTAACATCGTTTGTCTACTTCCAGTTTAAGCAATAATGGACTATGTTCCAGTTTTATTTTAGTTCTTAGTCCTTAGTTTTATTCGAATCCAAACTTCCATTTAGAACTAAACCGAAATTGGGTATTTACGGTTAAATATTTACTCTCATGTCTGCTTTAAGAACTAAACGATCGCTCCACGATCGTAAAGTACACCTCACTGAAAACTTCATTAAAAAAAAAATCGTATTTGTAATTGCGTGTGTGAGTTAGGCTACCGAAAGGAGCTTCCCATAAGTAGTAAATCGCCTGGAAGGAAGGGAATCTTTGCATTTCCATGCAGTAGATTATGCATGCATAAAAGAAAAACTTGATGTTATAAGAGAACTGCTAAAGGCAAACAAACACAGAAAGGCATTTATAACTTAAATAAGAAAAAGCATTCTCCTCTGTGAATCATTCTTTCACAATTATTCTTGTAAATTGAGAATTTTTTTATATTTATTTTTAAATGTGCAAACATGAAAAACACGAGAGCATTCCGTAACATTACTCACGAGAAATTTTTGCATGCGTACGGATATAGATACCTCACACGAAACCCTACCTGAAGTTAATAATATGGTTTTTAGGTGCTTAGAAAACTGTACACAGAGTTCATATAGGATAATCTTACTCTGACTGATATTATGTTACCATAACTGAATAATAAAGGCGTATTTTCATGTACGCGGTGGCCGTGTTCTTTACTTGCGATTTTTATGAGTAGTCAATAGAAATATTTAAACACTTGTTTCAATTGGCTACTCAGAAAAATATCGCAAGCAAAAACAAGCACCAACAGAAAACAATGATAAATTTAACCTGAAGTCCCATAAACAAATTTTCAGTATGTTGTAGAGATGTTTCCTGTAGCAAATTTTGATACCACACCGAGGATAAACGTACAAGTTATTGACTGTCGTGTTGAAACTTGAAGTGTAGATCTAACGCTGATTTATTTTATTTTTCTGTTCACGCTAACTGTAAAATCTTAGATCGTTTCCGAAATTAATTATACAGCGAAACAATAAAACTGCAGAACATGTACTTATTATTATTTCTTTCTTTAAAACAGCAAAATGACCAATAGTTGGGGGGCCACTCTAACCAGTAGTTGCCCCCCCTCCATGCCCAGTTATTGTCACTTACGTTCACTATACGGTTTTGAGACCCCTGGAGACGTGTACCAGTTATTGGCCCTGCTGAGATCAGTAGTTACTCCCACTACCAAATTCTATTTTGTTCTGTGAAGTCACGTACTAACGTGAAAATGCTAGTCATAATATTTTTCTGTCTTAAAGGGAAAAATGACTATGTTGGAAATCTAAAAATGTTATTTTTTAAAGAATGGAAATGCTAATTATTTTTCCCCATGCCAAATAAATAACCACTGTGGGAAAATGACATACCAGTCAAGTCATTGGCACCCTCTTGATAGCTTTTTACATAATGATGCATCTAAAGGGGTCCCTAAACAGTTCTAGTTGTTAAAGGAGGAAAATCCTACAATAATTATATTATACCATAGCAATAAATAATTAGAGGAAAATAAAAGTATAATCCTTAGCATATCTGCTTAGATTTGATAGGTTAAATTTGTAACTTAACGAAGCCTTATTGAAATTATTACCTTAACCACAACCACATATGTGTTGTTTTATGTGCAGACGTCATTAAAGAAACAATAAGCAATGTGTCGTGAGGAATAACAAATTAATTTCGACCTTATTAAAAAAAAAAAAAAATCTTGGGAAGGCCAAAATATTGGGAATTCTCAATTTCAGGAACATGAACCTATTTTAAAGTATCTTGTAGCTGGAAATAGTTACCAAATAAACAAAAAACTCACTCATCGTCTTTTAAGTCATTTATCTCCACTTTTTATCGGTTGTTTTAAAAAGGGCACACGTTCTATAAAAATATGATTTTTAGAAACAACTTTAATATTATTATTAGTGTATGCGTTTAAGGCTCAAATTATGGCTTTCATATGCATTTATACGAGGGGGTACCCAAAAGAAACCGGAAAGCATATCTGGCGGGCAAGTCGGACGTACATCCGACTTCCGCCGCTAGATGTAGTGAGAAGACACTATGACGCATCAGTCTGCTTAACACCCTGTGTAGACGTAGAGCTGCGCTGTTCTTTGTGATGACAAAGGTGTGCTGCGAATTTTGCTATGGCGGATCAGAAAGATCAGAGATTGTATGTGAAATTTTGTTTCCTGGTAGGGAAAACTGCAGCTGAGACTGTAGTGATGCTTAAAGAAGCATTTGAAGAGGACACTCTACGTAACACAAAATCTACGAGTAGTTCACACGTTTCAAAAGGGGGAAATGTCAGTGGAACCCTAACCTCGATCTGGAAGACCTGCTATAGCAAGAAATGACGAAAACATTGAAGTGCGAATTGCTGTTTACGAAGATCATCGTCGTGCTATTGAAGAATTGTCTTGGAGTTCGTGCCAGCGAATTTTAACAGAGGACCTAAACACGAAGTCCGATGCCGCAAAATTTGTGCCTTGGTTGCGGGGAAGATCAAAAACATACTAGTGTCAATCTGCGCCGTGACCTGAAGGAGCAAGTGCAAAATGACCTGACGTTGTGACAGGTGATGAGAGTTGGTGTTACAGTTACGATCCGGAAACCAAGCAGCCGTCAGGTCAATGGCTAACACCGAATCCATCGAGACCGAAAAAAAAACGTCAAGTCCGTGAGAACAATGTTCATTTGTTTTTTTGATGGAAAAGGCATTATTCAGAAAGAATGTGTTCTTCATGGTCCAAACAGTTAATCAGGATTCTACATTAATATGTTCAGGAGATTGCCTGAAAATGTGCGGGGAAAACGTCCAGAAATATGCAAGCGTGGCGACGGGTTGCTTCTCCACAACAATGCCCCTGCTCACACTGCTGTGCGTATCCAACAGTTTTTGGCGAAAAATCAAATGCCCGTTGTTTCTCACCCTTCGTATTCACCGGATCTTGCTCCTTGCGACTGTCTTTATTCCCACACATCAAGAATGAGCTCAAAGGCAAACGCGTTGCCGATGTGGATGAAGTTAAGGAACATGCGCTCCAGGCCCAGTTACAATATCCCAGTTAAGGACTTAGAAAACTGTTCCCAAGCAATGGGAACGCCATTTGGGTAAGTGCATCGCGTCGAATGGACAATATTTTGAAGAATACTAAGGTATTTCTAACTCAAAGTTAATAAAACTCTTTCTTTTGGTGGTGATGGGGCAATTCCGGTTTCTTTTGGGTACCCACCTCGTATATATTTGACTACATTACTGCACGAACACGAGAATATTTTCTATTATTCTATGTATTTTGGATTTTATTTAATATTACGTTTCAAGAGTATCCATCGAGCTCTACGTAAACGATACTGGAGTGACTGCATAGTGTAAAAAAAACAAACAAACGTCAAAGCAAATATTTAAATTCATTTGTCCACTCCCAGTCTAATCCAATGTGGACCAAATTTTCAGTTCTAACTCAGTTTTATACGCTTCTTATCACTGTGTGGCCCGATTTTTAATTTAAGACTTAATTCCTAAGTTATTCATGTGAGAGTATATCGTACTCTGCATAGAATAGAAAGTACTGCAAATAATACTTACATTTTTTTGCCAGAATTAAGACATAAATAAAAAACGGACCACACAGCGTTATTAAGCATAAAAAACTGAGAACCGAAAATTTGGTTCATATTGGTTTAGACTGGAAGTGGACAAACGAGATTCTCTCCGCTCCCTGGCTTCATATGATATATTCATGAAATTTTCAATGGCTGCAGTCAGTCCAGTATCGTTTTTGATAGAGGTCATTGAGAGCTCTCATGATAACGCGATTTTCAACTGTCAATAATGTTGCCAGATACTTATATGAATAATTATTTCTTGTATAATTATTAATTCTTTTGACACAAGAGTGGTAATGAAACGAACTAAACATTAAATACAATGTTTATATTAAAAGTAGATAAGACAAAATATTTATAATAATAATTCATAATATGCCCTTGCATGCCAATTCTCAATTAAAGAAAGCGACTTGAGTAAAGCTCATAAATAACATTGTATTCAATTAAAGAAAGTACAGTAATTTTAAACATGATAAACTTTTAAAGCAGATAGCAGTGGAATATAACGTCTCAATTTCATTTTTTTTTTTAATAAAGTCACCCCGATAAGCATAAATATCCCTATGTGGAAGTGCCTAATTAAATATTGTATCTTTGTTAAATTAGTTCCATAGCTGATGTCACATATACTTGCCTTTTATTAAAACTCGAAACAGCAGTCTAAATATAATTGATTTTCTCTCTTCATCTCTGATTCGCCTACATATCTGAATTTCCGTAAGAACTGGTGACTGTTCAGATCAACCGGAAAATATGAACCTTCCCTAGAATCGACGACATCTGCTATTTTTCCTTTTGTGATTAGCATGGAGGTATGGATTTGTTAAAGAGGAAAGCAGATTCAGGAATTTATCATGAGTGGGCGCTCACATAGATACAGAATTCTTAGTTCTAAATCACAATTATTTTGGAGGTGAAATTAAGGGAGAAGAGACGAAAAGATAAAAAGGTCAATGGTGCCAACATATATACGAATTTGGGCATTAAGTAACAACACATATTATATTGTCTGTCTTCAAACTTCGGAATAACCAAGAAATAATTGATGATTTTCCTGTCTTGAGACAAACCTCATTAATATATACAGTATTATATGCATGCACAAAACTGTTGCCTAAAGTGGACTCACCATAAAATAACTCCATCTATATTTTCTGTAATTGTAAAACAAAAGAAAACGAAATTCTCACATGAATTTGATATAAAATTTGACCTTGTAATTGGCCTCTAAGGAATATGAAAATATCACGTGTTTATGACATTTTAAACTAGATTGTCTTCTCTTTCTTAACAAAAAAATTAAAATCCCATGAAAGTGATAAATTATAGAGGAAAAGGGAAAGAAAAGAGGGAATTTAATAGCACTAAGACCCAGAAAAACAAAACAACAGGAGAAAAGTGTTAGAAACTTGGCAAAATATATTATTTTATTTTGACTGTAAAAGAAAAAGAAGAAATAACAGTTTGCTGAAAAAAAAAATATTGCCAGATCGGCAACTCAAATAATCACGGTGCGTTGCAAGTTGATGTTACTACGAAGGAATTGGAAGCAGGGCATGTGTGTGTAGCAAAAATTGCCCTCAAGGTTTGGTATGCTGTGGAACCGGTCATCATCAAGGTATGTTCTTCTTTCACTCTTTGAATAAGAGAGGCGCTGTGTGAAGGCTCGAAGGTAAAATGAACGGATGAAGAATCATTTTATAACAAAAATAACACTAAAAAGAATCAGAGAACTTGTACAGAGCAGAGAGAAAGAGAGATAGAAAAAAAATCACCTAAAGGCAAGGAAATGGTCGTGAAATCGGGGACATTTTCATTCCAAGCAACAGATCAGTTGCTTTTTCTTCTTCTTTTGTTTCGTTCTGGAAGAAGCACGAAGTTATTCACGCTAAAAAAAAAAAGCCTTTAGCATGAAAACAAAAAAAGTAAAATGCATGTATTTACATGAAAATCATCGCATAACTTCTTCTTTTTAGCTACCTGTCCCGTGAATTCAGCAGTAGTACTGTTAAGTAGACTAACGAATGATGAACCAAGCGTTTGGAAAGTATCGTCGCTCTGTGGGAGATAAAGCGAGTTGGATATTTTTTTTTATTTCTCTTCATAAATGACAAATTTCTTTCAAGTCAGAAGTCATTAATGATTTATCTCGGTAAATAGGACACAAGTGCCGAATATTAATCACTACATTTTTTTTCTTTCTCTTTTAATGTATATGAATGTAAAGAAATATATTGACTTTGTGGTAAATAGTCGTGACTTAAATGCCCTCTGTTGTCAAGATTAAGTGTTACTCATTAATAGCTATTCTTACGTTGGAACTATTTTATAAATTCGAGAATAAATCTATGAACGTCAAAACATTAGAAATTAAACTGTACATAAATCAAAGGAAATAAAAAGTAGGAAACTTCTCCATGAAAGAACAAAGCTTAATTAATGTAATACACCGACCGATGAACCTGATGCTAGCGACAAGGATATATTTTACGATGAGCTAGGTAGCCTGTTTGACCGATTACCTAAAACTGTTAGATAACACTTATATTAACTTTTTGCTCTGTCTTTAATGATAGGAAGCTGTTGTTAGTTTGCTCAAATGTAGATATTTAAGAAAATATTGTATTTTTTTTTCGATATGTGCAACGTACGTATCATTGTTAGGCATGGCTGGACGA
The DNA here is from genome assembly GCA_022664845.1 of Lepisma saccharinum. Lineage (NCBI taxonomy): Eukaryota > Metazoa > Arthropoda > Insecta > Zygentoma > Lepismatidae > Lepisma > Lepisma saccharinum. The sequence goes on from JAGDQP010047666.1 coordinate 6,488, forward strand.
ACGATCGCTATTTTGCACCTAATTCAATAGACTGTCTGTTTCATGCACTTCAATACTGCTGCACTCCACTACGGCGATCCTCTTAGAGTGCATTCGCTACTGCGAGTTGTAGTAGTTCCACCATCTTTTTTGACGAGTGAACGCCACATGAACAGATTGTGCAGCGTATTTCGTGACTTATTGGCTTATGTGTGTATCATGTCTACTTCTCAGTATTCCAAAATGTCTCTAGAGCCATTCTTCTACGCTATATAAGCCCTAACAGGTGGCACATAGCACCGTACCATAGCATAGGGACAAATGGGTGTTGTATATGCAGGATGTTTCGGAGTACCAGTACTTGACGAAGTTCAGGTACTTGACGACCAGTACCGGCCACGGGCTCATTCATCGTATGGTGCTTCTTATTCTGCAATAGAAGGTTGCTTACGTGAATGCAGGCAGGGCTAACCAATTGCAATTCCTCCTGTTTGGAGGTAACCATCCAATTTTCAAAACAACTACTACTTCTGTGTTGTAGAAATTTATCACGACACCAGAAATATGGTAGCTAATTACATATACAAGGATCAAATTTTGCAGAGCTGTCATGTGATGGGCTACAGGATATCTGTGAAGTTGCATTTCCTTCACTCCTATCTTCATTTCTTCAAACCGAAATTGTTTCATGTTTGTGACGAACAAGGTGAAAGCTTATGCAAGGACATCGCAATAATCGAGAGAAGAAACCAAGATCCATGGGATGCGCCAATGATAGGAGACTATGTGTGCATAAGGATATTTCATATCATAAGACGAAAAGACATTCTTCAACTGCTCAATTCTATTTATTTCGTATTGACATCAAAACGTTGAGCGCTTTCAGCAGATGATAGTTCTACAATCAACCGCTCAACTTCTAGTCAGCGCTAAGTTGAGACAAACTCTTATTTTGCGTACTCTCATTGGCCAAAATCAGACTTAGCCTCAACTTAGCGCTGACTAGAAGTTTAGCGGTCGATTATAGAACTGACCCTAAATCATTCTACAGACAATTACTTGTCAATAAAATCTTTCATTGTCTGCTTTCAAGGTATATTTTGAATTCAGTTTTGTGTGTAAATTAAAAATAAACACAAATTTTGCAATCATATTAATATATATAGTTTTATTATGGCTATATAGTGGTGACAAATTAATTTGCTATGTGAATCGGAGACATTACGAGCAAATCAATGTCATATTCTTGTTAGCACACTGTGTTAAACAATTCAGATAACTCAGCAATTGGTTAAATTTTGTTACGCAGTGTAATCTTAGGGTAAAAGCACATTACGAACTCGAAAACTTGGCCGTAATAATAAAGATGACATTAATAATGAAACTGATGTGAATAAGATGTGGGAGGCAATTTGTGACACAGTGAAGGGCGCATCGACAGAACGTGTATATGAGAAGAAACGACATAGAAAACAAGCCTTGGTTTGATGAAGAACGCACAAAGAAAACAAGCAAACCAGCAATAACTAAGCAATAAAACCGACACAATGTAAACTACTATAGAAACGCGAAACGTTACGTCACAGAAGGGTTTGAAAAAAAAAAACCTGAAATATCTGACGCAGAAAATTCTGGAGATAAAGGAAAATGGTAAGACAAATAACATAAGATATTTATACAAAGAAATAAACTAGTAAAGAAAAGATTACAAGCCAAGGCTAGGGATGATTAGAAATGAATTTCGAGATCTTTAGGCGGACCGAACTAAAGTTCTCCATGTTTGCGGACGCTATTTGGACAAGCTTCTTAATGTACTGCACATACGTGTGAACAAATAGAGGAATTTGAAATCTATACCGCAGAACCGTGGGTACACGAACCTAGCGAGTTCTTTGTCGAAATTTCGATAAAGAAATTGAAAAATTTCAAATAACCAGGAATAGACAACACCACAGTCGAATTAATTAAAGCAGGAGGAACGGCACTAATCAAGGAACTACATAAATTGATAAGTGACATATGGAGAAAGGAGGAGCTTCCAAAGGAAAGGAAACCCTCAATAATTGGTTCGTAACAAAAGTGATAAATCTGAGTCTAATAATTATCGCGGAATCTCATTATTCCCAACATGTTACAAAGTGTTGACTGTTGAGTAATATCCTGGTAGCACCCTTAAGTGTATGCGCAGAAGAAATAATTTGATATCACCAATGTGGATTTAGAAGAAGTAGATCTATATTAAACCAGATTTTCACCTTAAGACAAATATTAGAGAAGGAATTGGAATGCAGTTGAACGGTTTACCAGCTGCTCACTGATTTTAAGAAAGTTTATGAGTGTATCAAAAGAAAGAAAAAACTACGATTTGAAATTTCGAAAAGACAAGACAAGGTGATGTGTTGTCACCATTACTGTTTAACTCTGCATTAGAATATGCGATTCTAAAAGCCAAAGGGACTAATATTGAAGGCTTTGAACCAATGCAAATGAAGTCGATTTAACAGGGAACCATATAGATACACTACAAATTAACACCGATGTCTTAGTAGAAGCTTGCGATGAAGATAGCTAGAGAAAACAAAATACATGATTACTAGCCGAAACATAGAGGTTTAAGGAAATAGAGACTTGCTTCTTGCCGTTGGGTAGACCATGACGTCGTTGGGATGACAATGTTAAAAGGGATCTTCGAGAGGTAGCGTTTGTGATGAAAACTGGCCTGATCTTGGCCAGGAAAGAATCCAATGACGAACGTTTGACACTGAGGCGATGAACTTACGAGTTTCGTAAACCATAGAGATAGTCAGATACTGTTCTATAAAAATATCACTTCTTGTACATCTTTTTGCACACGTATAATGAATCAAGTTTTGATCACTTTTGTGCAGTTTAAATATGCAAAGATGTAAACAAATGAGTTAAAGTCAAGCAGACTCATTCAGAAACGCTTTATGGAGGGACTAGCGCTGTACTAACGAGATACTATCAATGTTAATAGATTGTTAATAACTTATTAGTACAGCGCTTGCAATCCAAAAAAAGTTTCTAAATACGGCTGGTAGCTATCTCATGCTCAACGAAAAAGTGAAAAAAAAATTGAGCATCGACCAAGGCGACGCACCTGATTGGTTAGCACAAAGCTACAGAGTTAGCTGCCATATTTGTCAGCCTAAAACAGTGTTTTTGATTGAAGTAGGGATACTGGGCGGGACTGAGCTGTGACGTCAGGCTACCTGTTCTCGGCCAAAGAGCAAATCCTTCTCTTAAAACATCCTTGGTTGAAGTATAAGCAGTTCTGGTTATTGAGAATACAAGGTTAGAGAAGCGGGTATGGAATCAACATTGTCTCACTGAGTTAATGGTAGTCTCTTAACTTACTCAGATTTGTCGCTACACACTGAAGAAGTTTTTGTGAAACTGTGTATTGCAAACAGAATGCATCAAGATATATTGTAAACAAGAAATTTAATATTCTAATAAGTGATCATGAAGGGAAAAGCAAGTGAACAAGTTCAATATTCACCATCAGAAAGATACGAAAAGTTCCGAATGGGCTAGTTCTTGTGAAAATTTATGTGTATGTGTTTGGCAAAATAATGTTAGGGTAGTTAAGTGACAATGTCACGTACCCGTGATTCATTTACATTTAAATTTTATTTATAACCTTTAGCATCTATGACTTATGTCGGAATACGGCTGGGGAAAGAATGTGCGAAGGCCAGGGACTAAGTTGAAGGTACACAATTCAGGCATATGTCGTGAGAATAACAACCATTCAAAATTGACGTGAGGTCATCTTGGATTTCAAAATTCGAAATTTTGAACAGTAAATTTCTGTTATTTTCATCAGACACGTACGAGTGTTCAATGTCTCAGGTCGATTGGCCAATGAAAATTGGATGAATATTTGATGATATAAGGTTTTCGACCGGAGAGAAAACTTCGAAAGACGGACTAAGCTAATAAAGCGTGGGAGTCTGTTATCACCATTAACCTCTGTCTAAATCAATATTGGACTGCTCGATGCCATAACAAATTAATGAATATATGAAATGGGGGAAACAGTTAATCTCGATCGTCCATTTTTCAGCCTAATCCAACATGGACCAAATTTTCAGTTCTAACTCAGTTTTTTTTATGCTTGTTATCACTGTGCGGCCCATATATCTTAATGTAGATCATAATTCTTACATTAATATGTTGTTATGTGGCTCTGGTATAGATCTTTAGTTTTAGATAGGACCCAATTACCTAAGCCATAAGGAACTAATAGGTCTCGACCCCTTTTATGGATCTAGCTACGCTACTGGTCATAGAATTTTACGATACACTGGAGCTGAATAATAACAGAGTATAAAATAGCAAGGACTTAACAAGTTGCTTAGGATAGATGAAGGATTATTGGAAGTACAACATGAAGAAATAAAGCATGGTCGAGGCAATCGAATAAAAATGTCCAGTTAATATCTAATAAAATTAATAAGATGTTCATCTTAATTAGAAATTGTCTGTAGTCAGAATTATGTTCTCCTTCCATCCTTCTGCGTGTGAGGGGACGAGAATGTGTGTTACTTACCAAGTAGGTGGGTGTTATATAACACAAGCTTTAGGTGAATGAACCCAGTGTATAGGTTTCACCAACCTACAGTCTACAATGGCGTGGCATACCTGTTTCAAGATGTTGAGTCCACTCCTGCAAGATTTCGTGGTCCAGATGTTAACAGTAATTAGATCAGGGTGTATCTAAAATGGCTGATTAAATTACTGAACAATGATATAAGTTGAATCTATGGGACACATATTTATTTCCCAAGCTCCATTTTCTCGGAAAATGAAAAATGATCTTGTAAATCATGATGACTTAAGCATGTGGTAACCATTGAGCTTTACATAACGATACTAGATTGCTCGATATATAGACGCCAGAGCAAATATTTAACTTCGTTCGTCCGTTTTGGTTTTAATTGAAAATTGATAAAACTTGCTGTTCTAATTTAGATTTTTACGCTTGTTGTCGATGTTCGTCTTTTTAAATAAGTTTTAATTCTTGAATTATGCACGTCCCGCCCTTTTGCTTATAATAGCACGTTCTATAAAAAAGGTTCATGTTATTTCAAACGTTATCCACGTTTCTCTTACTCATACTAAAACTTCAGCACATTAAAAATATATTTGAACACAGAGATCTCTTCCGGTGATACTCTCATTCACTACCCAAATCCATATAAGAAATACCTATCAAGGATTATGAAACATCAAAACCATACTACTTACACAAATATTCTTTTTGCCAAATTATCTTCCTTTTTAACCATAGGGCCTAAATATTGTATTTTCTTCAATATCTGGTATTTGATGCTACTACTTATTCTTACAAAATATATATCCACTATAGGTGTGAATCCATAGATGAGAGTTACATGATAAAGTTCGTCCGTATGTCGAGAACTCTTCTTTAATATGTGTTTTAAAAGTTTTGGTCAGGGGTGTTAAAAAGGCCTTATGACAAAACAAAATGGCTGCCAGTTTTCAAGAAAATTTCTTAAAAAAAAAATAATTTTGATACGTCATTAATAAATACGAAGTGGCGGAGGAGAGCTTTTCAAGTAGAAGATGTTGTGTATAATATTATCTATAGTTTTTTTCCTCATCAGTTTTTTTATAAATTCAATTATGATTTAAGACGAAATTGCGTCACAATGTACCGGTTTTAATGTTTACTATTAAAATATCCCGTTAGGAACTCATAAGTGACGGTATAAAAGAATGAAATATTGAAAATAATTTATTGGTACCAAAGTTATTTCTGTAAGTAATATATCAGAATATAATTACAGCGAAATTTCAATTCAGTTACTTTTACAAAAACATTTGTAGAGAGCAGCACAGTTCAGCAATCCCTTCATGCAATCTCTTCTTCACTTACGCTTGCATTCACTCTTGACCATCTGTTGACATACAGTAAACCATGGGAATATTAGTCAACATGGGGAAAGTCCGTTCGTTTTTTCCTTTCATCCATGTCAGCAAGAATATGGAGGTTCAATTTCAGCCGTGGAAGCACACAGATACTCGCCTGGTAAGTCGAACGTCTCCAGTGATGCACAAGAGAGAGGAGGCAGCAGCTTCTCTGGATTTTGTGTTTCCTTCGCAGGATATTTATTATCTGCCTTAGGATGTTAATAGTGGTCTTTTCTTGCCCCCATTTTTGTAAACAGTTCAATAAATTTGTATCTATTAAATAATGAAGGAAATAGGATTTTTCCTATAGGGGAAGGACGGTGAATGGCGAACCTTATCACAAGACTGCATAACAATTGGCCAATTTTGGAAAACAAGATCTCAGAGAGTTGCAAATCATTAATGATTTCTTTAAAACAAGAAAACTAATTATTGCCTTTCAAATATAAAGCCCTTAGTTCCTTAAAAGTATTAGCATCTCTCTATTCATAACATTCTTCAGTGATATTGATGGAAGCATCTGATGCAGGAAGTTAATGACTAAGGAAGTTAAATTTTACAGAATCGAGTGAAGTGCAGAATCGGTACATGGATAGTAGTTGTAGTGACAGCGGTAGAATACGGGACAAAAGGCATCCCGTATGCTGGTTAAACGGGACAGCTTTCTCGCATCAAAATACGGGACACCTGGCAACTCTATAACCGGCCTAAGATAGTAATTGTATTAGTCCTGCTTTCCATGCAGGTGCTAGCCTCATGTTTTGCTTTCGATTTGGCTGAGTAGCCAATTGAAATATGTGCTTAAGAATTTCTATTAGCTACTCATAGAAATCGCAAGCAAAGATCGCCTGCATGAAAATCTGGCCTAATAATCCGCCTCTTTGCCTCTTTCCTAATAGAGAAAAGTTGCGGATGTGATCAGTCTAATCGAAAGATTGCATGAGTTTTATTTTTAATATAATTTATTTTCTAGGAGGAAGCTACCACTCGGATTACTTCGTATTCAGCAAGTCGCATCTCCAGCGGATATTGTATTACTCATCGGATGTATTTGCTCCTTAATCGAAGCTCGTTCTACTGACAAAAGAAAGGAAATTAGATTGCAGTTGAGCATTCCTAGAGGATAAAAAGAAAAGGAAAAGAAGCAAATAAAGTAGAAAATACTTTCACAGAGGGCAGCACCTTCGGTGATCCGGTTATTTTACTTCTTAGGTATTATTCATAGCCTTTGGTGACTGCGTTGATGACTAGATATGGGAGCACAGGGGAGAAAGTTGAAATGGTATCAAGAAGAAACACGAACCAAGCTTGTTGAGTGCAAGAAAACAAGTTGATCTTCATTTAATATTTAGTCTTTTTCTTCCTTTTCTTATTCATGTTGCGTGCAAATATGTATGTTGGCAAATTGCTGCGAGAGTGGCAGGAAAAGGGTGGAGAACACATTTCATTGGTTTAATTTAGGTTTTGTTGTTTGTTCAATTTTATGTTTTCACACACATACATACACACATATATATTTATTTCTATACATACAGTATGATTGCTACGACAGATGTTGTGTTGTGGCACTTTGACATTATTTTAACCACTATATTTTGACATATTACTTTCTTGTTTGTTTGTTTTTTCCTTTCTTTTTAATAAATGGTTTACAGATGGACAAAGTATTAATGATGGAAGATTTGTTTCACTGTTTTCACACGGAAATACTATGATTTTCTGTTTTATTTACCTTTGTAATTTTTCTGTTGCCTCTTTCTCACTTTCGAAAAACAAAACAACAACTTGTAAATGAATAACTGTTCAACCACTCTACATCCGTCTCAAATAATTACTTCAATAAACATTATGGAAGGCGAATGGACCAATCACTGAGATTATTATTGTTATTATTTAATACAAAAGGACAGATGGGGTGTACTATATCAACCAACATAGTATGTAGATTTGTTAAAAGCATTTGATTCAGCAAATCACACGATACTGGTACAAATATTAAGAAATATAGGACTTTCACATGAATTTGTAGAATGGTTTCAAAACGCGTTAAAAGACAGACAGATCATTTAAAATAATTTCATGTAAATTACAGTAAAATTTTAATCACTTACATAGATAATTTAGGGATTTATTCATAGCGGTATCCCGCAAGGATATTCTTTGGGACCTCTACTATTTTCAATTTTTGTAGATAATTTGTCAGATATGCTCAATCAAGGTAATGTACGAACATATACTGAGGCTTTGAAGCTGTATGAGGATATTAAAAATTCAGATGATACCAATGTTTGCAAAATGCTATTACTATATTAGAATGGTGGATAGATACATTAAAAAGAATTGCAGGGTTGCTACAAGCAGCAGGCAGCTCCATTTTTACACAAATTTTAGGAGAGAAAAAGAACACATTTTTGGAACACCAAAGAAGATAATATAAGGTTAGTTTCTTGTAGATACATTAACAACAATCTCATTTATGTTTTTTTTTAAAAAAAACTTATTTATATTGTCTATTTTGATGCCATAAAAAGCTGTTCAT
>JAGDQP010047669.1:0-14966 GCA_022664845.1 Lepisma saccharinum
GGATGAAGAAGACCGAAGACCAGTGAAAGATTAATTATTTTACGAGCTCATACAATACCATTTCCTCTCATATTTAATCCTACCTCATACCAAAACCCGATTCAATCCAAATCTATGGCTCATATAATTACTTCATTTATTGTTCACTTTTTGTTCATTTCTTTAAGTAATTAACTAACTATATTCCTGTGCAATTCAAGTGCTCTTTAAAACAAAAAAACGAGATCTAAATCAATTAAATAACCTATAAATTATCATTGTGCCTTTTCAGATATCCGGTTCTTTAATACAAATACAATTTAATATTCAAATACATTCTAAATTAAATCAAAAGGACAAAAGTGGCTTAAAATAGCCAGAAGTCCCGCCGTGGTGACCCCTTTTAGTGGGCCCATGGCAAAAGTGGCCCTGCGGGCCCGTACTACTTGACTTGACTTGACTTGACTTGTACAGAAATCGTATGCATCCACACCCGTGACACCAGACTTTAGTTGCATGAAGCATGTGCATGATAGGAGATCACTGTAGAAGTTGGAGAGTTGTCACTCCTCACTGCGGGACTTTACGGGGGCAGTGAAAATTCAAAATTTTTCAAGCTTTTCAAGCTTGTACAGACTCAGTATATGTCTGAAGAATCTTTGCTAGAAGGTAGAAACGTTACGTGTAATTTATTTTTCACAAATAATATAGTCTTGTTCAGCAGTTTGAGTGTTTTTTTTAAAAATAATCAAATTCTTTTTTTTTTTTAAGATTTGTGTATTTGCCTTTGTAATCTATAGAAAGGTTACCATTAGTTTCCAAAGAACTAGAAATAAGGATAATAAAGAGCTTAATTGTAGTGAAAACATATATCATCTGCAAAACTTGACTTCATTGTAGTATTTCCTTGCATCTTACGCTTAGTTCTTACTGAAAACTGGTAGGAGAGACGTTTTGGTCAATTTTTGATGGAGATGTTAAGATGTCGCGAGAAGATTACTACATTATTGTTGTAATTTGATATAAAGGTATAACAGATTATTCTCTAGTAGTTTCATTCAGTTAGATAATAAATAATTAGATACATGCATCAGTTTTCTATTTGAAATTACTTGAACACGTGACGCAATAAGATGTAAATTATTGTCTATCGCGGTAAAATAGTTAGAACGTTTCGTGTTGTACTACATCACACAAGATTCCACATTGAAGTACTTTTAGTTGATTCATTTCCACACGGTATTATGTTATCAGTAAGTTCAGTTTGTTTGTGTATAGTATTTCGGGATATATGTAGTACCTGAAAATAATAATGGCGTGAAATTCAGAAGGTGGTTATTGAAATCAAAACAAGAAGTAGTAAATCAGACTGGAAGTAGTATCCGATGCATCTATTTAAGCAGTGTTTTGATTGACGAAGTGGCACATAGACAGGTTTAGCAGCCTAAGAATTTAATTGTCTGGGAGTTAAATCGTTTAATAAGTCAAGGATGAAAATATTTTCTTACCTTAGCTGCATTCGCCAATAATAAACATAACTTAAGTTTTCACTGAACCCTCAGAAACCGATAGTTTCATCTCAATAATAACACCGAATCTGATACAACCAAAGCACAGATTATATATCCAACAATATGGTGGGTCGAAATTTAAAAATTGTAAATTTTCAGAGAGGCTAGTGATAAAAACTTGTGCAACGCTGTTCCGAATATGCCTTTTGCAATAGACCAAGATCGGAAGATATGCTACAGTGACGCATAAAGGAAACTGCTTTAAGGGGGTTTCGGGTATGCATCCCGACATATAGCAATTTTCGTCATTTTTGTGCTAGTCAGACCCTTAAGCAGTTTACATCATTATCAGCGTTAATTGCAGAGCTCATGAAGGTCCCTTTAATCTTATTAATGGAAAGAGTGATTGGAACATCTAGAAAATGTATTGAGTTTATTCATCCATACATAAAAAAAAAATAACTATAAGTTTTTTTTTCTTTCTTTTCAAAGTGTTTAAAATAAGCTGTTTGTAACTTGTTTTTCGATATTTCAAGTGCCAGCTTTCAGCTATGCACGTACAATATGGAGTTCTTAACTTGTTAGTTTTTATATAATCAAACAACCCAAGACTTAGGACGAGGACGACATTCCACATCGAGTCCCACCCAGTGACTACTTGCCGGCCGGGTGGACGAGCGGTCTGCGGCGGTAGGCCATCGGCTCGAAGGTCCCCCGGGTTCGAGTCCCGGCAGGGGCATGTTTGTGGATTTTAACACTTAACAGCTAAAGGCGAATCGTGACGGGCCGAAGTAAAAAGTTACTAGACTGACCCATGTAAAAATAAAGTTTACCAAAGTTTTTACCCAGTGACTATTGAGACATCTAGAATAGGACATTGGACTAGGCAACAAAGTTTTTAAATCATTAGAAGACTGCCCCGAGGTAACAGCATGACCATTCGTAGCAATAAATTTTAGTCGTTGTTTAGATCTGTAGTGTCAATGTCGATACGTTAAAATTTTACAATGCACCATCAACCAGAGCCTTGCCAACAATATCAGTGAACTTGTTTGGTCCCGTTGCATACCATCTAAGACAAGGATTAGGTGACCAGAATAACCTCCTTTTGTATGCATTAAACAAATAATACACTACCATGACCTTGGTAATCTCAACTCAAGAATATGAATTTTTCCACCACGATGAGCTCATCTGTACTATCGCAACCTGTAGATTGCATTTAATGTGTTATGCCAACCGTGGTTCTTCTTTTAGCGGTTGTATACTCCAAGAAACACTTCTTCCTTCTTGATTAAAAAATAATTTTATGTGCTCTTCCTTTCCAGTTCGAGTGTAATATTTCGTCTCTTGGTCTAAGATTAGATCAATCATTCCATCAAACATAATCCATTTTCATTCAGTATTCCCTACATTCGCTTGAAGTTCTTTGCTAACCTTCGCCTTGTCTCTTATCATACGCGTAGTTTGTTGAGTGACGATCCCAACATATTCTTGAACCGCTCTTACGATGACAGCTGCAACGTAACACGACTTACTTCTTATATAGTGCAATTAATTCTCTGTCAGATTCCGAGGAATTTCGCTCTACAATGATTGTCGCCTCCACATCACTTGCACTCTCACTTGACATTTCTCTTATACTAGGAGAGAAGTCAGAATCTGTAGAAGAAACTTTATTTCAGTGAGTAGAATCAAACTTATGCGGAAATCTGAACCTGAAAGTTTACAGCTGTGGAACCAACATATGCCATGCCCTACACAGAGTACGGAACGCACTATTAAAACGATCTCAGAAACATCAGTTGTCTGCGTGAGCCATGGCTTAATCAGGGTCAGAATTAAAGACAGGTGCTTTTAATGTGAGAACAAAGAAGTCACTGACAAGTAAACAATATGATAGAAATGGGTGGGAATCTCAAGAAAGAAAGAACCTCATATGGGTGGGTGGGTGGTGCGAGGGTGGGGGCATGAGTGGGACTCGATGTGCAATGACAGCCTTGTCTTGGATTATTTGGTTATATAAAAAAGGAACAATCTAAGAACTGCATATTACACAGTGCACAGCCGATAACTGACATTTGAAATATCGAAAAATAAGTTACTGAGGGCTTGTTTCAAAGACTAAAAGAAACCTTCATGGACTCTGGACTCGACGCTTTGATAAGATACAATTTTGAAATTCCTTAAGGCTCTAACTAGTACGAAAATGACGAAAATTACTGTATGTATGGCGGGTTGCATACCACAACCCCCTTAAAACTATTTTCTCTCTGCGGCACCGTGGGATATCTTCTGATTTTGACAGCTTCAAAATATATACTCACAACAACCCTCCACAACTTGTTATTACTAGCCATTTTGATCACTGAAGCTTTTTTTTCTTTAATTTTCGACAGCCCTTTACAACATATTGCAAAGATTACAAACTGCAAAACTTCAAATTTGCAAGATGCAGACAAGATATATGTATGCCAATAGACGAGATAGAAGGAGCACTGGGAGAAATAGACTTTCACTGTTTAGAAGACTTTTCAACTTTCCGGAAAAGCAAACCTGTATATTGTAGCTATATATTATTTCCCTATATTTTAAAATTTAGTTCTTATTTATTTATTTATTTACTTGTAAATCTAGTTAAACACATGACCATCTGATATCTACGCACTTCACTGCTTTTTACATATTTATACTAAGGTAGAACCTCACTGATCATCCAACGTAGTACAGTGGTTTCGCTGTCAAGAATAGTATAACCATAATTATTGTGTAGGTATACTCAAATGTGTAAACTGCGACCAATGTATTAGAATGTCATAAACAGATAAAAACATTAACTGGTTGCCTGTGTGTTTAGAAAACCACAATGTCAGATAAAGAGATTGCGGAATCTTCAAAGAGACCTCAGAGAAGAAATTCTTAATGAATAATCAATCTTTAAGCATCACTACCAAAAGAAGAAGCTTCATCGTGAAGACCGTGAGAAGCGGTCACCCCGGCGTTCAGACTACCAACAATATCAGTCCGAAACGATGAACAGCCATTTTGTGACTTTACTACAAAAGAAGCAATGCTAGAATTGTTGACGATATTCAAGGATTTTGATATATTTGCTACTGTAGAAAATACTAGAGAAAACATCTCCACAATTTCGCAAGCGAAAGGACCAAGTCGATAAATTGGGAATAATGATGAAGAGCTTCATAGAAATAATAGACTAGACTTGTACAGCACAACTATTTCATCAGAACAGCCCGGTGTCCTCTATAAATCTTCACGTCATTGTCATAATACAGAAGAATAAAAAAGGAATCCCCAGGTAATTGAAAATCACTTTGAAGTAACACCTGATATCCTGGATATTGACAACGGCCAATAGAATAAGGCAAAATATCTGTACCTGAGAGCCAGGACCGCGTAAGTGACAAATCCTTGTTTTCGAGGAAAAAAACACTTCCTTTCACATAGAAACTATGTGGAAAAATCACATAATAGACTTACTTTTTATTTTCCATATCAAAGCTTTGCTTTTATAAACTCAAGATAAAATAAAATAATAGCTGAGCAAAGCAAATGCGTTTTATGTAAAAATTAAAAACGTGTAACGGTTTCGCCAATTAACTAACAAATTGACTTCATCAGACACACTAAATCACATAAACAACACAATTTCTAGTGAGACAACCATCTCGTTCCTGAAAATTCACTCTGTGTAGTCGGTACGGGATTAACTGGCCAGAGGCCAATCAGGAACGAGATGGCTGTCTCACTAGAAATGGTGTTGTTTATGTGATTTAGTGTGTCTGATGAAGCCAATTTGTTAGTTAAATATCGAAACCGTTACATATTTAAATTTTTAAATAAAACGTATTTACTTTTTACATTATTTCATATGTTTACAACAAGAATCATGGAACCATTATGTGAAGCCTTCCGAATACTGTATACAAAACTGCATTAATCACGTTTTGGCCAAAATTGGACTTACGTGACTCTGGTTCTCAGGTACAGATATATTCTTTGGTATGTAAGAATTACTAGTAGCTTGCTAAGAGGTATTCGTTGTTGCTAGAATATATACTTATGAATTTATTAGAATCAAAATGAAAATTTACAACAAAAATTTTAACCAAGAAATAACATTTGGAAGTACGACTTACAATGATCACGACAGTGACGACTTAACAATGATCTTCAATGCAGATTAACACAATCAGGAGATATTTATGAAGGAGAGGAACTTTCCAGGACCTCCCTTACCAACACAAAAATCGTCAAGAACGGAACGGGTGTCAAATACGTGTATCCGATTTCGATCGAGTTTAAATATTATAAAGGTTATATTTTTCGTTTCAGTTTTCTTGTGTGATATTTATTTAATAAGCTGGTCTGGTTTTCTTAGTGGGAGGAAGAACTCATTGCCTTTTTATTCACTTCTTTTACTACTGTAGATTGCGGAGAATTTTCGCACGGTTTGCAAGAAAGCAAGATTGTGTTCAAAATATTATCGTAGTAAAATCTGCAGATTTGTGGGAGGAAAAAACTCATTGGCTTTTTATTCACTTCTTTTACTGCTGTAGATTGTGGAGAATTTTGGCACGGTTTGCAAGAAAGCAAGATTGTGTTCAAAATATTATCGTAGTGAAATTTGCAGATTTTGTTAAAATATGTACAAGCATTTGATAATATTTTGATTTTTCCAGGACAGACGTAGGCAATAGTAACGGGTCGAAAACAAAGTGTTGCATTATTCTAGTGGTGCTATCCAAACTGTAAAGTATATTATTGTGATTATAGAAATATTTAGTTCTAATATTGGTCGAAGAAAGGAATAATAAATATTTTTAAAGAAGTAAATTAAGTATTAAAAGAAAACCGTACTTGACAAGGGAAATTTGTATTCTGTCGAACATGTGGCACTAATGACTAAACTGTTACTTTTACAAATAGTGAATATTTTATCGGGACCTTTCTCATTTTTTAATTTTTTAATTTTTTATAAACTTAGAATGAACTTTAAGAATCGAATATTCTCTTCTTTGTGTCAAACAGTGTTGCAGACTTCCTTAGATATAAAATGAAGACAGGTTTCTTAAAATAGTTGTGTGTTGAGGTGGTAACACTGATGTGTTGACTTTGCTGTGATGGACTTTGGATATCCCGTACTGTTTACATCATATCATACCTGGCAAGTTTAGTGTTAATTAATTGAATTAATTTTAAGAGATATTTGCGCACGTACAAATATTGCCATATTTTGTACACAGGAGGCTCGGGACTGTGTTTCCGTTGTCTTGCCTGTCCTTCTTGCTTTCAGCCGCTAAAAATATTCATGTAAATATTAAAATTATGTTCAGATGAGGTTTCCCATTGAGCAGTGCCCTACTGAATATCAGGTAAACCAGGGTCACCAGAAAGTTGTCACTTTCTAACTTCATTATATTATAATAAGTGTTTAAAATGGAGCTAGACGAAAGTGTACATCAATTGTTAGATAATTTAGTGAAAGAGATGAATGACTTGAAAATGTGATAAGTCAATAATTTTACCAACCGACAACAAAAGAAAATCGTAACTTCTGTTTTCTCTAGTATAAGCCAGCGGATAAAATTAGATCCTATAATACTGGTGGAGGAAACTTTCCGCCGCTGACTGTTAAGAAAGATTGTTATTGTTAAGGTGAACAGGGGACAAGTTATGGAAGAAAGATCGATAATTTCCGATTGCCTTGCTCTTCGGATAGCCACTATCCAAAGAAATCAAGTTGGAGAGAAGCAAAGAGTTTTGTCTAATTGCTTTTAGTGCTCCACTAAACCTGTGCATTAGTGCATGCTTCGGACTGCTTCACTCCACTGCTTAGTTGGTGTGGGTACAACCATGGGCGGATTTAGAAGAGAGGCGCTGTGGGGGGGGGGGGGTAATTACTTTGTGGAAGCTATTCCGGGAGCCATTTAAAGCCATTCTGAAATGACCGGGGGTGATGCTTTTCGGCTTACGGCTGGCGACACACACCGAATCATCAAATACTATTTATTTCACCGTTAAATATTACGAGTACATACCTACATGAATATTACATACCTATTAAATACCTACATAAACGAAAAAAGCAAATTATCTTCATAATTCCACAAATGTTCCAGGAAATATTTTAAAATTCTGTGAAACAATTTGTGCTCTGTGTGCAAATGAATGCACTTCCAATTAAATTCTGAATTTAGTTTGCAATAAAATGTACTACTTTGCATAGTTGAATTTTATATAATTTCCCTAGTATTCCAGAAAATATACAAACATATTTTGGACCTCCCATAGAGATAAAAGCTATCACAGAATAGTACCATCTATTGAAAAATATGCACACATTATTTACTGGCACAAAGTGTTTGAATTTACTACTAGATGGCTTACGATATACTTTCACTTTTGCGTTTATAAACTCTAACAAGTTCAGGCTCTCTGATTGGTATCGAGGCTTACGCGAACAGAAAGGCTAGTAGACCATTGAACCAGTCATGGAGCTTAAAACTGCAGTGGCATTTTAAAAATATACGAATGACATCTATTGGTGAATTTCGAAAACTTATTCAAGGTAATAAAAGCACATAGTTAAAATTCATTATCCACTATATTTTTAATCCCTTAACATGTGTAGCGAGGGAGTTAGTCACTCAAGCTGTTCAAGTTCAGTACTCAGTAGGTCTAAAGGAGAATATTATTTAAAGTTCTGCAGATTTACACTTACAGATGAGAGAACACCAACTGTTAATACGCACACACTATAAAATGTTACAAAATTTGTCCACTTCGAAAGCAGAAGAAAGTTTAACATGGAAGTGGCTTCCGAAAACTTCTCTTAAGTGTAATAATTCCCGCTAGAATTAAATAAATGTCTGTAGTTACACGAATTTGTCCTCAGGCCCACGAACTGCTGGAAAGTCTTGCGTGTTTCCTGGAAACCTATGGATGTGGAAATTGTTATCGCTGGATTTCTAGAAGGTCAAACGAAATCATGTTTCAAATACACATAGCATCACAATACACACGTAGGTGCCAAGTAACAAAAGTTTCCAAGGCTGGTCTTCTATGCATATTTTCTGGTTTATACAGCTTGCCATCTTTTGCTTTCCTATTCAGTGATAATGATTTCATTGTTAAACTTACCGTAAAGGCGAAGCGTCCCCTCTGCTTTTCCAAGAGAATTGGTAGACACGCAGTTATAAGTCCCGATGTCTGTACGGCTGAAGGTCTTGATTATTAACCTCATATATACTTTGTAGGAAGCTTTCTCCTCTGTTATAATATATTTCACTCTGAAAAGGACAAAGAAAAGAGAAAATTCGATAAAATATAGCGAAAAATTCAGATTACACAAAATCGAAATATTAAAATAACTTTTTTTTTTTCGAACGTCCAAAAACAGAAAGATTTCCGGGAGAGAAAATGTTCCTTATTTGTAATGTAATTTCTCATGTAAGAATATTTTTTCTTCCATCTTGAATCACAACCCTACAATAATAATAAAAAGAAAATCTGCTGTACAAGATTTAATAGATGTCAGCCTAATTCGAGTATTAATTTCAAATCTGTTTTTGATTTTCTATTCGTAACATTTAAGGTTGAGTGACGATGATAATGTGCTTCTGATGTGTAAATATGAGGATCATTTGAAACGTTCGAGAAGAGATGGATGTATGATGGAGCCACATCTGGCAAATAAGGTGGATATGGCAGCAAATCGTAACCCTACTCATTGATTTTTTGCCACTGCAAGGACTCTTGTATAGGGTGAGCATTGTCGTGATCCAATGCTGAACCAGGCCTTTTCTTCGTTATGTGTTTCCTGTAGTTGGTCTAAAAGCTGTGCCTAGTATTCACCGGTGATAGTTTTACCTGGCGGAAGGTAGTCAATGAGAAGGATACCTTTTGCATTCCAAGTAACTGATGCCATAATTTTCCCGACAAACCACATACATGGCCTTCTTTGGAGTTGGAGAACCAGGATGTTTCTACTCCTTTGACTGCTGTTTTGTTTCTGGAAGGTAGTAGTAATGTCCCCATGCTTTATCGGTAGTTATGAATCTACGAAAGAAAATCAGTTAGACTTTCCTTAAAATGGGCTAAGTTGTCCTAAGCCATTCTCATTTGCTTTTGGTTGAGTGTCAACAATCATGGAAACCATTTTTTACATGCACTATTCTTCTTTGCAAACAAGAAATACGCGTTAACCTGAAATTTCCAGACCTCTCTTCTTTAATCGGCGATTCTGCAATACCATGCATACACTTTCTCAATAATATCGAGGGTTGTGACTGATTTTGATCGTCCACTTCGTGAGTCATCTCCCAGGGTTTCATGACCGCGTTTAAACTAAGATTTTTTGTTGCCTTATACCCAACATATTATTGATGGGTATGCGAACTTCTCAAATTACTCTCGTAATGTGATTTATTGCCGAGACATACATGAAACAATGAAGCTTCTCATACAAACTAAGAAAAACAATTCAGTAAACACGGGAAAATTATGTCTAGTGGAATACCTAAATTTATATCTTAGACATTCCTTTTTGAGTCGCATGTAACAATGGACGTTTTTCTTCTATTTTTCTTTTAAATCCTGATAACTGGATTCTCTTACGGAAACACTATCAGTAAGTAGTGATCTTAGGGACGTATTATCTGATTCGATATATTCTTTCCTTTTCATGTACACCTTTAAGAAATCTCCTATCCTGTTTATCGGTCAATGCATTTAGGTTTTCTGGGAACAAAACGAGATAATAATGAATAAGATGTGTTTGATCTTGATGCCTCCTTTCGCTTTACAATACACAAAATACAAACTCGTAAGTAATTATGTTTCTTCTCAGTTTGGTAATGATATAGAGACCACGAATAACAACATTCATTTGAATAGTTTCTTTAGCTTCTTTTATGCACACATTCCAATAATTATGCACATATTTTATGTGTCATCTCAAGGCTTATTTCGGTAAAGAAATCTGAAGAGACTAGGAGGAAGTTAAGAAAACAAAATATGTCAACTAATATGGTAGTTACATCAAACCTTCAGTGAAGTGTTTTGACATCTAAAAGAACGCTCTAGACATAGTGCATGTCATTGTGCAAAATTTACACATGATATTCAAACCCTATGAGCAGACTTGAAATCTTCATAGTCGAAATACGTTCACCTAGCAAACACCTTGCAGCAAGCCATTGTAGGCCTTATGTTTAGGAAGGCATAACCATCACCAGAATCGTAAACATCACGAGACCAAGGTTTCATTTGATTTTAAGAAGAAAAGAAACGCCAGTCACTAAGCTTCGTTTTGAATTTGAATTTAATATTTTAAGGGTTTGAGGCAACTTTGGTTCAGGCTGGATGAATGATGATGGGAGAATTGGTGGAATTAAGGAAGTGGGAGGAAACGGGATAACACCGAGAAAAGCTCCCCTCCCCACACATAATGTTTGTCTACCACAAAGCCCACATCGCACGAGCAGGGATCGAAGCAATGATCCCAAGCACCAGTAGTGAACTTCATTATTACACTAGACATGCTATTTTGCGTTTCACCAACAGTTTTCGTACATTCTTTTGTATTATTAGTAATAATCACATTGTAAGTACATTATCATTATTGTATATAAATATATACAGTGTGTCCCTAAAACAATGGGACAAACCTCAGGACGTGACTATTCATGTAGAAACAAGAAAAAGTTCCCTTGAAGAAATTTCGAAATCTGCGTATTAGTTTCGAAACTACAGGCTTTCAAAAGTAGGGCGGCATCGTTACAAATGACCTTGTATCTGGACAAGAAATGACATAAGCAGTGTCCTCTTAGCAAGTCACAATTGAAGTAGCACCGATACATCTATTTAAGTTATGTTTATGAATGAGGGAGTGCCACATAGGCAGATTTCACAAGGTACGAATTTTAATAGGGCAAGCATACAAATTCGCATGCTTGCTGCATTCGCCAATGATAAACATAGGTTAAATAGGTTAATATTGGGTACTAGTTCAGTTTAGATTTCCTAAGCTGACACCGCTTTTTTCATTATTTGTCGAGATATGACGTCATTTGTAAAGATGCCAGCCAGGCACGTATCCAGAATATGATTTTAGGACGGGTTCATGAGCTTTCGTGGTGGTGGAGGGGGGGGGGGGGGTCTAAACTGTATCTGCGCATGAAATGTATATTAAATACAGATAATTACGCCTAAAGTTAAACTTTTTTGCCAATAACTCTTAATTGTGGGGAGGACTCCCCGCATCTACCCGCTAAATAAGTCTTTGATGCATTGCTTAATTTCGAACTGCTGTAGCTCCGAAATTGTATGTATGTATGTATCGAAATTGCTTCTTAGGCAGAGCCGGATTACGGAAAGGGGTTAAAGGAGGCGTCAGCCCACCAAAGTTAAAGCAGATACGCTTACTACTACAGAGGATAAGTAACAGTGTCTACAGCCCAGGACGGGAGTCAGTAGCTCAGGAACCCCCACATAGCTTAATCCAGCACTGTTCGCAGGAAGTTGTTTAGGTATTTTTGAAGTAAATAATCACCCTCCGAAGTTTGCGCCATTATTTAGGGTCTCTTTGTATATGGACCATACAAACATTTTTGTCTATATATAAAATGTAACCAAAAGAACATTGTAGTCAATGATGAACACTTTTCATATTTGAAACATACAAAATCAAAGATTTATTCAACATTAGTGTATTAATTGCTACAATGGTACCAGAGCAGGGAATCTGCTGAAAAGTACCCCTGACCTCAAGAATACACTGCAATAAAGATAATTTCGTCGCTATTCTATGCAGAAAATGTTCTATTAACAGTTTATACCATTTTGAGCCTGATATTTGACGTCATTTTTACATTTATCTCATTAACGGTGGTGCGTTCAGAAATTTTACAAGAATACAAAATGAAAGATCGTATTTTTTTCTTTCTAAGTCACTATTACCAACTTACGCTGCGGACGAAAGTTTACAAAGTTACCACCCTGTTTAATGTCGTAAATTTGAACTTGTAACAGAAAACGAATTTTAAAAAGGTGGATTTTTAACTACAGGGTCTGTAAAAAGTCTGGTAAGTCGAAAACTGAGTTAAGAGAGTGAGGTTGTATATCGGTAATATGAATAAGGTTGTACCTGATAGAAAGAATTTATACTATGGCGGCCATCTTGAAAGTCGTTATCTTGGATTTAGATCGAGAATTTTAAATGGGAACGGGATCCTATGACGTTCTAGACTAATTCGTTCCCAGAAATCCAAACGTAAAGTCAATTAATACCTACGTTTATTTTATTTAGAAGATGAGAACACTGAAATTTGGCCAAAGAAAATAGTTTGTCATTCTGACGTTCCTGGTAACTCATCATGGTTCTAACCCTTCATGAACGGATCGAGAATGTGCTGATGACTAGTGATTACAGTATAAGGGTGATTGCAGATAAGTTCAACGCGTTCCATTTGGTGAGAACAGACAGAGCCCATGCAAACGTGTTCAGGATATTGACGAAATTTGAGGATACGGATCGGTGAGCAACAGGGGACTCAGTGGACGCCCAAGGACCGCAATCGACGAGAACATGACAACTGAACAGCCCGGCATACAGTACTTGACGATTAAATACCATATCAGCAGTCAGTCAAAGGTTCGTGTCACGGTTTTTACATGACTGAAAGGTCTAGTCTTTGACCGATACTTCGATTTCAGTCCCAAACCTGGAACACGTACATCTTTCGTCTCCCATACTTACACTGAGAACCCTCTTTGACAGCATAACAGAACATTTTGTGTGTAACCTCTAATAATAAAATAACATATTACAATGCAAAAACCTAGTATTCATGCCGACCCGGCAGGCGTTAGACCAACCAATCGGAGGTTCCGCAATCGAGTCCCGACAGGGATATGGATGTTTGTGGATTTTAACTAGGTGTACAGGGTCGAATCTTGACGGGCCGAAGTCAAAAGTTTCTAGACTGGTCCATATGAAATCAATTTTACCGAAGTTTCACCTATAGCCCAGTAAATTTAGGCCAACAACAGGGTAGATGTGAAACAAATTCATAATTATCTGAAATTTGCAGGATTAGCTCCTAGAGATGTGTAGAACGAATCCTGAAAAGTTCCCTAATTTTCAATGTGCGCTTCCATCCAAAATGGCGGAAGAAAGATGGCCGCCAAGCTCTTTTGTCTAAAGTGATGATTTCCCCCATATCCAAGTCAGAAAACATTATTTTTCCATTGTGTAAAAACCTGCGTAATCTGCAAGGATGCCTGTTGCGATTTAAACCTAGATTTACCCAATATAAAAATGATAAACGAACTAGATTAATTTATGTGACGTCAAAATCCGAAATTTCCCTGGTTTACACGTTAATGTTAATCTGTTTTGCCTCATAACTTTGAAGCAATTGGCAAATCGTAAAAATATGATTCGACTGTCTTCTGTATTCATTTTTCGGACGAATGTGAAAATAACGAAGGTCTGCTGAGAAATAGCTGACATACGGTATTTGATTCTTACTAAAAGGTTCATTCTGATACCAAAGTTGATTTCTTTTTGTGTACAATCAGGTACTTGTAGATAAATATAAACCTTTCTACATTACGTTTCCATATGTCAATTCTGATTGAAGTGGCTTCCTAAACAACAGAAATTAAATAAATTCTAAAAATTTTGCAATCTTGCAGTTTCGTCACTGTTTACATCGTGCTATCTATTCTAGTAAAACAGGCCCAATTTTGTAGCTGTTCAAGAAGTGCTCCGAGATAAGTGGAATTTTAGGTGGTTTCCAAACATTTTGTAGTCTTTCCAATGAGGTAATATCATCTATGTTTCTTCTATATTCCAGTGAAAACCACATCAAGTTTGAACAAAATTTGACTGAACTAGAAGCAAAAATGTTTTTTTTTTTTAATTTCCCATGAGAATAACATTATTTTGTAAACAGTGCAAATGTATTAGTTTATACTGAAGTGGATTTAAGCTTGGGCGACAAACTATAGTGTATTTTAATAATTACAGTGCTCGTACTTTCATAGATTGAACCGAGTGCCTTCAACGCTTCCTGCAGCTTCCGAAGAACGTCTAGAACTAATATTTTGTGATTGCAAAATAACTGCAACACGGGACTACGGCGAAACATGCCGATGCAAAAAGGCAGACATTTAGTGTTCCAAGTTTTGTACCTCTTGCTTAGGAGAGATCTGTAAAAATTCAGCTCCTTCCATTTACTGTTTCGAAGATGATGATGTTGGATGACTGGCCAATATTTTTCATTTATGAACTGTAACAAATCCCCTACAAGAAACATTTCAATACAAATAACATTTTTCTCGATTTGTAAATGTACCCAACTTATGAGGTCAGCTAAAATCTTAGAACACAGAAATCTTGTGTTTCGGCATCAACAAAATTAATATATACACATTTGGAATTGTTTT
>JAGDQP010047670.1:0-14966 GCA_022664845.1 Lepisma saccharinum
ATGTTTTTCTTGATATGCTGCAACAATGGCTCCTTCCACAGTTCGAAAAGGATAGTGCAGATTTCATTCTTCAATTGGATGGTGCCCCTCCGCATTACCATGGCAGCGTTCGGGATCATCTCAATGAGGCATTGCCACAGCGCTGGATAGGCCGTGCATCTCAGGAGGATCGAGTTCTCATTCGTTGGCCACCTCGTTCCCCCGATCTGACCCCGTGTGATTTCTTTTTGTGGGGTTTCATAAAGGATCGTGTTTACGTACCACCACTTCCAACAACATTGGGTGACCTTCACGCCCGCATCACAGCAGCCATTGCAGAGATTGACCGTGACACACTACACAAGGTTTGGCAGGAGATAGACTATCGGCTTGATGTGTGTCGTGTTACGCGAGGTGCTCACATAGAGCACTTGTGATGTGACTGAAAAAAACTTTGAGAGTTACCCTTCTTACCACATGTATTACATTCAGATATGTTCATTATATTTCACAAAATAGATTTATGAAATCGGGTACATCATTTTGACTTACCCTGTGTAATTGTATTCTTAAAGCATGTGCAGAGGTAGAGATATTTAATGTAAATACGAGTGAATTTCATTGTTATATAAAGCAATGAATTGGTTTTACAGAATGTCACCACAAAACATCAAATATGAATATATACAGTATCTTGTAGAATGTATCATATGTACAATGAACACCTGAACTACGTAAGTACATAACCTGTTGTGTTCAATAAATAAATAAGTCTTCGTGTTTTGCGATTATATTCCTTAACTAATCGACTCCAAGTGTTTCCTTGGCATATGTACGCACAGTTATTTGAACTAAACTTCTGCCGTTCGTTATGACAACGTGTGTGACTTCAACGTTTAGCTAATCTATTTGACACATGCGTAGAGATGTATTATCGCGAGTTCACTATGAACGAAATACACTGTATGTTTTACAAAGTGGTGTGCTTTGTGAATACAATCCCACCTTGCTAAATTCCCACCCTTCGTTGTCTGCAAGGATAAGTTCTTTATTTTATCTCTCGTATATCAGTAAGTGCACAGTTGAAGACTAGTATAAATCTGAATATATTTGATTTTCTTGTTTAGCTGAACGCTGAGGTGTTCTTAAGCAATAGTTTTACAAATTATTAATTCTCTTTCTTGAAATAATTCAGGCTGCTCCAAATGCTGGTATTCGGGTAATTCTGTAGTTTTATCATCAACCAGTATAGAATTATTCCAAAGACGATAAATCTTGTGATCCTGTCCAGGTAATACATCCTGAAATGAAAAATATTATTTACATTGAATTATTTCTGTGTCCTGAAGTTATAATTAATGAGTACAATGAATAATCACAGACCAACAAATTTTAACTTTGTTTTCGGTAACATGGATAACAGTAACGGTTTTTTCACTAATTTTGGGGTGCGGGTTTCAAATATGATCCAGAAAAGAACCCACCATATAAGATTTTTTTTGCTACGATCACTTTTACTTTCTCTCTATTCCATAATTATACGTGCAGAGCTTCTACATTAGAAATGTCACTTTGAATTGATTTTACCCTGTTGTATTAAATATCTACATCAAGATTAAGTACGGAGATAATACATAGTTATACAGAGATACTACAAACATAGTTTAGAAAATTCAATCAAAATTATATTCATAGTTTGCAATAAAGATTGCAAGATACAGTGAAAAGCTCGAAAGGTCTCCTTGCGAATCTATTCCTTCTGTGGTTTAAGTGGTGTATCGCCATGCTTCTGCAAAAACCAGAGACAATCTTTTATCATCGTTGGGTCTCATCTTTCCTGTAGCGACAGTTTTCTGATATGAGACCCGACAAACATTCCTTCTTTTAACTTTGCATCACTAATTCATGGAAAGAAATCTCCTCACATATGTGTATCCTTCTTCTTCCTTATTCACTTCTTTAACGAAATTTTTCACTAGCCAAAGTTTTATACGAAGTGAAGTTAAGAAAACTCGTTGGATCAACTAAAGTCTTGAACTTGATATTATGTAGCTTTGTCCGGGAATTAATTCATTCGTTTGTGGCAAATATTTCGTTTTGTAGCGCCTCTCTGTTGCTCTGATGTCCCATATAAAGAGAGAAGACCAGTAGTTAGTGAGCCCTCCTTGGAGACCAAGTAGCAATGCCATTACTTTAAAATCTGCAACTTATGTTCCTCATACCATATAATTTTGAAGATTCTGTCCCATACAATTCTTTTAGGCCTACGGTGTGTGCTATGGAAATCGACACTGTTTCATTCCTATTGTATACCAATAAGGTCTTCAAGCTGAACTTCGACGAATTTATAAACAGATCAGTGCTCTACGTGGGGCGCGAGAGGGCACGTCATGCCCTTACCGTTATAATTTTGGATTTGTTCTGATTTGGCGTACGCCTTACCTTTTTATTAACGGTAGCTGATTGCCTCTACTTTTAATGGGGAATCGTTGCCACTAGGTGCAAACGTACCTTACCTTTTCTAGCCCACTTCTGCAAGAGTACCCTTACCCTTTCTAACCCAATTTGAGCACTGGAATAGATGCCATTCATTTGGATCATACATGAATACTAAGCCTTTCACAAGATAATTTAATAACAATACAATAACACAGTAGATCTTTCTTACTAAAGTGCGACGAAAGCATTTAATTTCTCTTCTAAAATGCTGACACTTTAGTGTTATAAGCTAGTAGATTCCATTCTTGCAAACGTGATGCAAAAGGCTCAGCTTTTATTTTGGATAAACAATTCAAATAACATTAGCACGCGATACAAATAAATTACATGTAGAGCTACACTTCTTGTCTAGATCCCCGACGTGACAGCTAAAGTAATATTAATACGCAGGATTTGAACGTTCTTGTTATCGAACGGCACACAGCAGAACTTATTAGGAGAATGAATTCCTGCACAGAGAGAGACTATTTCCCCATTTTCCGTTCCAGCGAAATATCGAACACGTAAAGGCACGTACCGAGATGATGATTTTAGAAAGTCCTGTACTTTCGATGGAGGGTCGAAATTTGTCTGGGTAAAATGCATATAATTTTGCCAAAAACTATACTAAATTTTCCCAAAAAATCTGACTTTCGGGGGCGCCATCAGGACCGCTCTGTGTGCACCCCTGAACACAGACACCAACTGATTACTTGCCAAAACCAATAGTTACAACGTACTGGAGTGTTTCCAGTGTTACCAATCTCCAACCAAAAATTCCCTCTAGTTCAAGAAATACACTCGTTTGATACCTGTTAAGACAAAATAACAGAAAAATTGTACACAGTTGTTTAAAATCAATGATCATTTTAGTCCACTGATGAAACAGGTCTACTTTTCATTAAAAATACACGCGTATTGATATTGCAGAAGGGACATGAAAACGTCTTATGTTTCAAGATGAAGACTTGTCCTTTAAAATTCTTTCTCTTCTTTTTTATTAATCTCAGTTCGTAACGTTGTTGATTGAAGTGCAATTATAAATTCATTTGGAGTATGCAACAGCAGATTTTATGCTTGCATTGTGGGTCTAAGTAAACATGAGAGAAATATAAAATAACAAACAATAGCTGTCAATTTTCCTTCTTGAAATACTTTTTAAAAAAATACTACATAAACTCTTGCTATATGATATACCATACTTACACTCAATTAAATTCATGATGAATCAACCAATATAATGCTAGTGTAGCTTTATATCCATGAATCACTCTAAGCACTGCTAGTTTCTCACACATGAATTAGACTCATTTATGTGAATTGATGGGCGGATGAATACATGAATGTTTTACGTGGATCCTTATTACCTTACTTCCGTATTCCATATTCACAATCACTATGTAGTAGAACTCCAAATATCCGAATCAATTGGGACCGGACCCCATTCGGATAATTGTTCTTTTTTTTTGAAAAAGGGGTATATTTTAAAGAAAAAGAGCTTATTTTCGGTACTGTATGCATTTTAATTAATTAAATGATTGCATTAATTAATTGTATGCATTTTTAATTAATTAACACAAGACGTTTTCTTTTAGAAGTCATGGTGAAAGACGAAACGCACTCACAAACAAAACAACGCACCGACGCCAAAGAGTAGCGTCACAGTAGCAGGTCAACGACACACTGACTGACTAACCAAAACAAACAGTGACAGGTGAGCCGGGCCGGCCGGCGACGGACGACAGTAGCCAATAGAACTGCACTATGAGACGGTGACTCATCATCCCAATAATGTTCGCGCTGCGCCTACACTAGCTTCGTGGAGGGAAGCACAATAGCGCGACCGTAGACAGAATCATTACATATTTTGCGAATCGCAGTACGTTTCCGTCTTATTTGTTTTTTTCTGATAGCGTTTCGGATAATCAGTGATTCGGATAATTGGAGTTCTACTGTACTTAATGGAGAAGAGTACAGAGTAGGGATTAAGGTTAAATGGAGAATGGTACAAAGTTAAATGGGGATTATTGTAGAGTAGGAAATAAGGCTAAAGGGTGAGTATTATAGAGTAGGGATTGAGGCTAAATGAAAAGCTGTATAGAGTAGGCATTAAGGTTCAATAGAAAATAGTATAGAGTAGGAAATAAGGTTAAAAATAGAATAATATAGAGTAGAGATTAAAACAAAATGGAGAATAGTGTAGAGTAAGGAAAACTGTTAAATAGAGAATAAAATAGAGTAATGATTAACGTTAAATGAAGAATGTTATAGAGTTGTGACTAAAGAGAAATGGAGGATAGTATAGTGTAGGAAATAAAGCTAAGTTGCAAATAATGTAGAGTAGAGGTTAAGCTTAAATGAAAAACTGTATGGAGAAGGTATTAAGGTTAAATGATGAATAGTATAAAGATTAAGGCTAAATGGAGAAGAGTATAATTTAGGGATTAAGACTAAATGGGGAATATTATAGAGTATGGCATATGGTTAAATGAAGTACGGTATAGTGCAGTATTTATAATTACATGGAGAGTAGTATCGAGTAGGAAATAAGCCTAAATGGCGAATAATATAAAATAGACATTAACGCTAAATAGACAATTGTATAAAGTAGGGAGAAAACTAAATGGAGAATAGTATAGAGTAGGAAATGAGGCTAAATTGATGATCATATAGTGTGAGGATGATGCAAAATAGAGAAAAGTATACAATATAAATTATGGCTAAAGGAGAATAGTATAGAGTAGGGATTAAGGCTATATGGAGAATACTATAGGGTAAGGGATAAGACTAAATGCAAAGTAGCATAATTTAATGACTAAATCTAGATGGGGAATAGTAAAGAGTAGGAATTAAGGTTAAATGGAGAATGGTATGGAGTAGTGATTGAAGTTAAATGGAGAAAAGTAGAGAGTAGAAAATAAGGCTAAATGGCAAATACTTTAGAGTAAGGTTAAAGCTAAATGAAGAATAGTATAGAGTAGACATTAAGGCTGAATGAAAAATAGAGTAATAAACTGGAACGGAGAATTAAGCATAAGTAAGGAATGGGAAGGAATTCTGAGTAGAGCAGAAAATCATGAGGTGAAAAGGAAATTGAAAGCAAGTCAATTCAGGAGTGAAAGACATACTGTAGGAAAAGAACCAATGGCAAAAGTGAAGAGAGACATTCGGCAGAGTGGGGAAAGAAAAACAGAACAAAGTGAAAGGGAATAAATGGCATAGAAAATGGAAAGGAAAAAGGGAAGAGATATAAAACGAATGACTCTAGCAGCGGACAACAGTTGGAAGAAGAAGCTCAAAGAAGGCACTGAATTACAGCACCGTTTCTTCTCCCATGCAAGTATTAAATACGACGTGATTTCATTCTATTTATACATTACTATGCACTAACCTTTTAAACATTTTCTTTGCTCTCGGAATTGTGGAGTTATCTTCATTCAGGACGAATTGTCGACATCCTAAAATACACTTCACACCGTATTCCATTTCATCGATGTCCAAGCTCAAATCAAAATCATTTTTATCTTCTTGCGGAATTTGCCGACAAAGCTCCTCAAACTCCTGTCTTTTAAATATCCACTCATTATCCCAGTAATACTGGAGTGCATTCATGGCTGCGTTTATCTTCAAATGAATCTTCAACAGCCTGGAAAACATTAGTAATAATACAGTGTTTAGGATAAAGTGGCCATTTTCTATGCTCTTTTCGGGGAAACACAATTTGGAACATTGATATGCAGTATCTCTGAAATAATTGCGCAAACTACGGGGGATGGTTATTTACATCAGAATAAAGAAAACATTGTTTTGAAGAAACTTTGAGGCATGCGTTGTTTCGAAGTTACAGGTGCTCAAAGTTAGGGAGGAATCGTCTCAAATGACGACATAAAATGACGTAAGCTTTGTTGGCTTATGCTTTGTTTACATTACTTACATGGTTAACGTTAACCCGAGTTCATTTTAGTAATGTGAACGGTAGTTACCGTTAACGCCGGTTTCAAATTTAACTAGCGTCAACTTACGACGGTTATCTTGTAACGTTAGTAAGAAACGGTTGTCTAAACACAAGTTAGTTATTAGGCACGAATCACTTCGTGAGTTTATTTATTTCTTTATCGAAATATATAGTATCCTAGCGATGCATATCGCTTTTAAAGTATAATAGAATGATGGCAGAACTAATCTACAAAATGTTACGCTACAATCAATTCACTTGCGTTCATTTTTTATAATTTAATCCTCTCCCGTGTAACAAGCAGATTCTTTACTCAACCACGGAAACCGCTACCTGTTTCTTTACAGATAATGGTAGAACAAGCACGATAACCAAGTCAATTTCGGTACTCTGAACGCAAGTTAATTTATCCGTAAATCTTACCATCGTAAAATGTTAGTAATCTAAACTAGGCATCAGCGAATCTCAATTGAAACAGTACGCAATACATCTATTTAAGTTACGTTTGTGATTGGTGAATACAGCTTAGAGGGGATTTCTATGCTTGTTCTATTAAACCATTGAATTCATTGACAATAAAATTCTCACGTTGCGAAACATGTTTATGCGGTACTCCCTATGTGTCGGGTAATACTTTCATTGTGATTTGTAAAACCAACACCTCATCCGTCATTGTTTGTCGAGATATGGCGTAATTTGTGATGATGCCGGCGTAACTTTAATCTCCGATAGCTCCGAAACTACGTAGACCTCGAAATTTCTTCAAAGGGACTTTTTTTTTGTTTCGATGTAATCACCTCTGGAAGTTTGCACTATTATGTCAGGGACACCCCATCCTGGTTAAAATGGAGATTAAGACAAAAAATAATAGCTTATTTTCAATCAATCAATCTATTTATCTATCTATGAATTAACTGGCTTGTCACATACTATGATAGGCAGCAAATGAGCCAATCAGTCAGTAAATACGCAGAAAGCTATAGTCTATTGCTACGCTAGATTTGATTTCTTATTTGTTCTAAATATATATGCATTTGTGGCAAGAAAATAGTTCGTATTTTGAGTACAATAACCAAGTTAGTATTCTTTAGTAAGTACAATATGACATCAAAGATAAGAAAATACAGTTACAGTAATGTGCTTAAACGATAATTCCCGCTCATTCAACAAGTGTGGTTTAAACATCCGTCAGTGGTAAAATACACAATTCTCCCAAGTACAAGAGACATACTTGCAACATCTATTCCTTTGGAACAACAAAAGTTCAATGTGTAGTATAATTTCATACGAAGAGGAATCAATTTTTGTAACCCAAAAGGACAGCAAGAAAAGGAAATAGAAAGATGAAAACAATTGGCAGTACAAAACGGATACGAAAAAAGCAACAAAAACTCATGAAATGAACCAAAAAGAAAGAAAACGCAAGAACAGAGAAAACAAGAAAGAACAAAAATGGTTACAGACAAAATTAGAAGGATATTTAAAAGAAACTATCATCTAAGTATCAACAAAGCCAGGTAAGAAATAAGGGGCGCACTATTTAGATTCAAAAACATTTTACAGATCCATTGCTGAATTCAAGGATGTATGAAATCAAATCTAATTTCTAAAGAGATGTATGTAGGCCAAACAAAGTACACAAAGAAAATATATGAAGAGCATTTAAGATATATTAACCTTGGAAGTCCACCTGGAGTCATTCCAGACCCCAAAAGGCACTATTAGCACTATATTCCCTACATTATTAGAGTTTATCTAATAGTATTCTTTAACTTTTCTCATGCAAGTTTAGTGAATGTTCTTAAATCGAAACGAGGAAAAAAAAATTCAGGGAAATAAGACCTTTTGAGGGAAAATGTGGGTTGGGATATAAAAGAAAAACCCTCAGGTGGACTTCGCGAAATATTCTGTAACTTCAATATTTTTTGCGTTCCTTAGTCATAATTTGCACTGTTTTAGCTGCTGGCAACTGTGTTGCACGCAGATAACAGATGAATGACTAGTTGGATGTTTCTCACCCTGGTGGACTATTTCTTTCTGTGTAGTAGTATTTTGCCGTGGAGTTTGCTTCTTATCTTCAATACAATTGATACGTTGGTGTGGCATCAAAAGTATGCATGAGTAGAGAATAAGTTGGCAACACTGACAAGTAAGACTTGGAGAGTAGGTACTTACATAGTATTTTCTGTATGGTTTCGAATATGCCCATGCAAACGCTGGTGGAGATGCGTCTAACTGAGAGCCATTAAATATGAATTTGGAGATTCACGACACTGACAACTGAGGTGCTTGGGAATGGGAACCCTCACAGTATTTTCTCTTGTGTTGAATATACGAGGGGAAGTCAAAAACCAAACACCCGCTACAAAGTGACAATGGAATTTGTTTTATTCAAAAGTAATTGCCAGAAGTGTTAATACATTTATCCCACTGGGAGACGAGACAATCAATTCCAGTCTTGTAGAAAGAGGTAGGCCACTGACGCATCCACAACCTCACCCACTCTTGATGTTGGACTGAAACCGACTTCCACCAATGTCTTTCTTCAGTGGTACCGGTGCAGATGACTCAGATATGCAGCCATTCTGTAAATCTTTTGTCCCTCCGTCAGTTGATGCGGAACCCACTGCGCGCAAATTCTTCGGAACTGCAGGTGATCTTCCATAATGGCACGAATTTCTTCCTCTGTGATTCGTCGGTTTTACAGGATCAGACCATCAATTCGCGCAAACACATCAGGCGTAATGGCTCGATGGGCCTGTCCCGGGCGCGAATCGTCTTGCAGTGATGTAAATCCTTCGAGTAATCTCTTCCGCCACTCGTGCACACTTGTCAGGGACATGCAGTGTTCGCCATATACAGCAAACATGCGACGATGAATTTCGCGTGTTTCAGCACCTTCGGCCAACAAGACACGAACCACACCTCGCTGCTCTTCTTTGCTTGCCTCCATTTCCAACGCTGGACGAACACACTTTTCAATACGCTCACCTCCAGAGCAATAACAAAACAACTATGTGGACCTGTGCGTTTTCATTATGCATTTCTCCTACCCTACAGATGGCAGTATCGATACGTAACAATAGTGTTGTCAACTTTTGCGAGGAATGTGTTTTATGGCGGGTGTTCGGTTTTCATTTGACTGCCCCTTATAGTAAGTGCTATGTTTTGTGGGGGTGCGTCGAATGGTTTGGCAGTAATTTTTAAAAAAGAATTTGTGAAAAGGGTTTGGAACACTGAGTACTAAACAACAATATCCGATGTTAAAACCTGGCCCAGTACCTCTTGCAGATATGTAAAAAAAAAATGGTATGAATCAATCGATGCGTGTAGGCACAAATGTTAAAATCTTACATGGGGTCATTTGGGTTGAGAATAAAACGCCTCAACTAAAGTTGCCTAGAGGCCCTAAATAAAATTCAAATATTGAGAATAAAAGAATTAAATCAGGGATTGCTACTGGTATAATCAATGAAGACCATTATATAGACAACAATAGCATTAGGTTTGTTATAGGAGCAAAAACCGAAACAGAAAGATTGATTAGAGAAGGATACAGAAAACGAATGCGAAATTTCAAATTTCGTGTGGAAAAACGTCATCAATATGCAGAGAATTAAGGAAAGAGAGAAAAACGAGCCTCTCGACAAGCAAATACATATTCTTTGGTAACAATAAGAGTTTAAAAAAATGAAAATTACAAAGATAGAAGATATAAGGGATTCTGTTAACAGCATACTTAACAATGAGATCAGAAGTAGTCGAAACGTTGTGTAAAAATATGCATTATTAAGTTCTAAAAGAAAATTGTGCATCTTATATCATGCTTTGAAAGTAGGATTATTGTTAAAATCTAATCACGAAGTTGATCTAACAATGCGAGAAGCAGTGACGGGTGCAGCAAAAGAACTTTAAGGTGGGAAGAAAAGGAATAAAACCAACCTTGGTTTGATGAAGAATGTATTAATCTTTCTGCGGAACAAAAACAAGCAAAGCAGCGATTTGTAAACACTGAAACCTAAGCAAAGGTGAATCACTGTAGTAACGGAATAAAATGCAACACACAAGTATAATTAGCAAAACTTTCTACAAATTGGAAATTGTAGCGTCAGTTTTCAGCGACCAACATTAAAAAATGAGGAAGGGCCGTTCCAACAATGCATACATCAGACGAGGGACAAATTATTAAAACCAAAGAGTCAGGAATGTCAGTACATCTGGATACCCTACTACCAGAAAAACAAAATTGGAATGAAAAAACGTCATAGTACCAGGTGTGTAAATATGAAACCGGAATTTGTGCAAAGATGGTGTTAGCTGTCACTGTGGTTACCGTAAAACTGTGTCATTGGCGCCACTTGCTTGTTTTGACTGCTGATGACGATTTTCAACTCACAACCAGACAAGTTTCATGTCATAGTGTAGTGTTTAATAGCGTTGAGTATGGCGCAATTTGTATCTACAAACTACAATGTGCGGACAGCATTGATTTTTTGTTACCATTTGAAGAAAACTGCTGCAGAATCGTATCGCATGCTTGTCGAAGCTTACGGTGATCATGCTCTTGGTAAGCCACAGTGCTACGTTTGGTTTACAAAATTTAAAAGTGGCGATTTTGACGTGAGAAACGAAGAACAAGCTTTGTTGGATGAGGATGACGCTCAAACGCAACAACTCCTCGCGGATCAAATGTGACACGAGAATCAGTTTCCATACGTTTAAAAGCCATGGGCAAGATTCAGGAGGTGGGAAAATGGGTTCCATATGCATTGACTGAACGACAGCAGGAAAACCGAAAAAACACTTGCGAAATTCTGCTCGCCAGGTACAAAAGGAAATCATTTCTCCATCGAAGTGTGACTGGTGACGGAAAGTGGATCTATGTCGAGAATCCTAAGCGTAAAAGATCATGGGTAACTCCAAGTGAACCGACGACATCGACTGCAAGACCAAATCGCTATGGACGGAATACAATGCTTTGTGTTTGGTGGGATCAGAAGGGAGTGATCTATTATGAACTGCTGAAACCTGGCAAAACCGTTAATAACCAACGTTCCCGACAACAAATGATCGATTTGAATCAAGCTTTGCGTGAAAAACTAGCAGAATATGACCAAAGACAACATAAAGTGATTGTGCTTCACGATAATGCACCCTCCCACAGAGCAAAACCGGTCAAGGAAACGATTGCGACGTTTGGCTGGGAAATCCTTCCGCATGCGACTTACTCACCAGACTTGGCGCCTTCCGATTTTCACTTATTTGCATCCATGGCATCCAGTTTCTTCTTGAGATCCGTATAGTATACGTACTCTATTTTACTATATAATAAAAGCAGAATAGTGTGATGGCACTAGTCCCTTTGCACTTGCAAAGTTTACGGCTTATCGGCACAGTAGATTTGTTTCTCTTTACTATTTTAGACCTGGCCTATTAAATTTAGACTTACATATAAAATATATAGCACAATGTGTTTGAGAATCTCTTCTGTACAGTACCAAAAACGGTCCACGATGACCCACCCTCGACCTTTCCGAGTTTGCATATACCTGATCTAGAACCTTGATTTTTCTCTGCTTTCACCATAAAAATGTTGACCGTTAAAATATCCTGTATTATAGGATACCCACTGCATATATCCTGAAGAACATTAAAGCATATTACTTAGGAGGCTGGGATCTATACCAGAAACCAATCTGCTCTCATAATACGAGGGAAGGTAATGAAGTTACAGTAATTTTCTTCTAAAGTGCATGCAAAGCTATGCACAACAGAAAATCTAATTTCGAGACATAACGTGGTTACAATGAAATATCCCATACAGGATGTCGTGATGATCTACTGGTATACACCTACTCCATGGCTACTCCAGTGTCTACTTGCAGGTTGATGGCAGTAAGTAACACCAACAGGGGTTCTGACCTCGAACGCTCAGAATCGCACGAAAATGTGCTTAGAATATAAATAGCTCATCCCAAAAACAGCGGTATGAGCCATTCGCATGCAAAACTATGCATTTTATCACCAGATACATTTGAATGATCACCTATTTAAGGTCTAAGAGAGGGACTTTGGTAACGCGAAGAAACAAAACATCGATATGAGAGGACCAAAAACACACATATTGCAATGTCATGACCGATTGCTATATTTCCCTCGGCTTAAAATAATTACGCTATCTGAACAACAAACCTTTTCCACTGACCTGATAGTGTTGCCCCACTATTCAGTCCTCAAAGTGCAAATGCAGGATTTCAATGAAGTAGTCAGAGGAAAGTGGACATGCTGCAAAGTGATCACAACAAAATGCACATCTGACTAAAGCCAATTTTTCACATTCAACAGTGCTTCTGCATTCGAGCAGTCCAATATCAAACGCCACACTAATTACATTTTCCGACTGATATTGGCATGTCAGTGTCATAACCTGACGTTTGCCAAGCACATTGTAACATAGGCTTGTACTTCGGTACAGAAAGTTGATTGTATAGCACAGAGTGAAGTCTGATGATGAAATGACGATCGTGTAACTCATGATATCGATGTACACTCTTTACACTCTAACCCACAACCGAACACTCCAAAAGAAGGCCTCCTACAGCAGATATACTATTCACACAACTAGAGTAAGTACTTGTTCGTGCAGGTACAACATGCCACCGTCGAATGGCGCTAGCAGACAACAGCTGCGTTTTGCATGGGAATGACTCGTACCATTGTTTCTGGGATGAGCGATTTATATTCTAAGCACATTTTCGTGTTGTTCTGAGAGTACGAAGTTAAGCACATCCCTTGCAAGAAAGATTGAAGACTGACGTTGGAAAATCCGTGCTGACCATCTTCTAGGATATGAATATTGGTGCAATTCCAGGAAAAAGACCAAAGTGTACTAGCGCTCGATACAAAGAAATGTTACTGAACAAGATGAAGTCCGTGATACAATCGAAAGACCGGAGACGTCTCTGAAAAGCAGTATTTTTGATTAACGACAACGCCTGTCTCAATGAGGTTGCGCATACAATGGATACGGTACGTGCTCTCAAAGTTGAGGTATTGAAACATACCCCGTACAGTTCCTTCTTGGCGCCGTTGGGCTTTCATTTGACTGGATATTAGAAAGAATATTGCACAAAGATTAGTAAATGGTAGCAGGGTAATGGAAGCGGTTCAAGTTGGTTAAAGACAAAAGCAACAAACTTCTGTCTAGAGGGCGTCCTCAAGCTTGTGGACAGGTGGACCAAATGTGCTGCGAATCAAGTGACTATGTTAGATAAAGAGATACAAATAATATCAGTAATGACTCTCGTAAAAAAAAGTTATTACAACTCTTGTTATATAATGACTTTCCCTTGTAGTAATATTACTTACTGTGGTTTCTTCCCACTGATGAATAATACAGCGTCCGCGAGGATAGCAGGAATAAAGTGAACAAGGCACTTCCAGATGTGATGCGTCCATGACATTGTTACTATCTTACCCTGTGCAGGATACCACAAAATGTCATTTAGAGGTACAATTTCAACAGCTTTCGTTCCTCTTTCAGTGATATGTTGCAACGTTGTCTTGAAAATTCCAGAACCACAAGAATTGAAAACCAAAGTACTTTTGGGTCTGAAATGAATGAAGAGATTTATCTCAAATTACAAAACATCCCAAATCCACTTTTTTCAGATTTCCATTTTTTCTGTTCGTCGGCATCTATGTTCCAAAGGTATAATATTACATCCTAACTCCAATTCCAAACCATTTTTTTAATACAAAATAATTTCTGCTCAATAGAACAACATCCCAAGTCCTTGGACTGTCTTTGTTCCTTCTGAAAAAATACTCCGGTGGACTTGAGATGTTTGGCAATTCAGGTCTTCAATTATGATTGGAGAACAACACAGTTCTTTGAAGCCAAAATCGGAGTAGTTAGTGCTCCGATCAGCATATACTTGGAATAAATCAAAGTTATGATAGGATGATTATGATTATTGTAAAAACCGGTCTTCACGCATAGATCATCAATTCTACTGTTCTCTATATGAGTTATATAGAGCGATTCCACGCGTCACGCACTGACATTTAGAATACACTTTTCGACTTTAATTGCCTTACAACTTCTGTTATAATTGCAACAAAGGCGACTTCAGCGCAGCGTTGGATAGAGGAGACATTGAAGAATACATTCCCGATGAAAGAACACGTAATCAATAAGAATACTATATATTATTCAATGTTAAAGTTGTCGTCACGCACTGACATTTTTGCAGCCCACACTTAAACTCAGATATACATTTCCCCCAAATTCTCTGAAAGTATGGACCCCTCAAAAATTAAAAAAAAAAAATTAAAAAAAAAATGTTTTAAGTTTAAAAAATTCCAGAATGTTTTAAGATAATAAGCGTATAGAAGGAAAAACACAGCGTCACCCACTAACAACTTTTCGTCACGCACTGACATCTGTGACTTATTAGATGAATTTACCTCGTAAGTATTACTTTATTTTTGTACACTCTAATAGAAATAAACTAACGGACTCAATTACAGATCCTAGATAAAATATCACTAT
>JAGDQP010047671.1:0-14966 GCA_022664845.1 Lepisma saccharinum
ATAGAGGGACAGACATATGTTGTCCAAATCTCGAAAACATCAAGTTACTTCCATGACTTATGCCATGATTTAATCCCTGTTAATATTTGTCAATTAAGGATCCCAATCTCCATTCACTGAGAATATTTCCCATTCCTGCTGAAGAACGTTATCAAGTTGGCAGCAGCAAACACTTAAACAGAATTGCATGCACAGTTACGATAAGAAACAGTTTTCTCTTTCTGCGTATGTACGAACATGAAAATTGAGGACTTCCAGTAAGATAAACAAAATCTCTCGGTGCTTTTTAGGATTACTGAAAGTAAATGCAAATTACTAACATTCATCTAAAACATTACTGGATATATCAAGCACTTTCTCAAAATGTTTAACAGTGAAGAATCAATTTGATGGTTTAGATCAACTGTTTGTATACGCGGATGATGTAGCTTTAATAGGGGACGATATAGATGCACTACAACGCAACACCAATGTCTTAGTAGAAGCGTGCGATCAGATAGGTAAACATAGATAAAACAAAATACATTATAACAAGCCGAAACACAGGGAATGAAGGAATTATAAACATAAGAATTAAGGATGAGGTCATAGAGAAAGTAAACAAATTTAAATACTTGGGAGCATACGTAACAAGCAAAAATGAGGTCACGGAAGAAATAAAAAGTCGCTTAATATCGGGCAACGCATGTTTCTATTTAGTCCAGAAACTTCTTTCTAACCTCACGATTGATATCAAGAAAGTTAAAATTGAAAATATACAGAACGGTTATTCTGCCTGTAATACTTTACGGTTGCGAAAGTTGGAGTACGACCCTAGCAGATGAACATAAATTACGTGTGTTTCAAAATAAAGTTTTGAGAAAGATATACAGGCCGAAACGGGACGAGATGACTGGAGAATGGAGAAGACTGCATAATGAAGAACTCCACAGACTGTACCATTCACCAGATTTAGCAAAAATAATGAAATCGCGACGACTAAGGTGGGCAGGCCATGTAGCTCGGATGGGAAAAAACGAAGAGTATATTCTATCCTGGTTGGAAGGCCGGACGGAAGGAGACCATTGGGAAGACCAAGACGTCGTTGGGAGGACAATATTAGAAGAGATCTTCGAGAAGTAGGTGCTCGTGATGAAAACTGGCTTGATGTTGCCCAGGATAGAATCCAATGGTGAACGTTTGTTGGTGCTCGATGAACTTGCGAATTCCATAAGCCATAGAGTTAGTTAGTTAGTTATAGGAAACTATTCTTATAGGTGAAGTATATCCAGCATTGTACCTCTGCATAGTCAATCGACGCAATACCCAACAGTTTAGAAAAAAAATCTGGAAATACTGTGCTGCAACTGTGGAAGAACACATACGAATTATAAACATTAAGGCAAATATGTTAGAGACATCAGTATTCGGTTTATCCCTCCCCCGCTCTAAACATTACTTAAACCGGATTATTTATGTGTTATATGAGAACAGGAGTCTTGTCCGTTGCGCGGTAGCGTAGTTGTGCGAAGTGGACCTATCATCCCCATTTGCCTGCGGACTTATCACCCAAGTGGCCAATGTTCTTAGATTCTTTCTGGCAACAAGAAGTAAGGATTTATCGTGAATATGTGAGTTCTAGACAAATATAAGAGGTAAGGTAACAGGTGGGTGTTGACAGGCGAAGTAAGAATGAGACCATCGGCTATTAAAAAGACTGATATCTCTCCCACGAAGGGGAGCATTGGTTAATCGATTACTGTTACTACACATCTGATGCTTTTCGCGTTAAACGGTTTGTACAGATTCACACCTGTCTACACCATTATTGAATTTAAATGTTAATTCCAGCCACAAATTCTCGTTGTTTATAGCACGTAAGCCGAGCTACAACCATATACGGTATCATGCAATATCATTGTACACCCTTATGTTTTGTTTAGGTTACTAAGATTATTATGATGATAAGAATTATGGGTGAAACTTTCTTCCGTTCAGACTACGGAAGTAAACTTGTGTTCGTGCTTGTACTGCCATCTTGTGAGTATCGCGGAACTAACTGAAAGGTTACACGACACAAAGGTTTAAATAATAAAATAATCAACATAAATGAATTGATTGTAGAAAAACATTTTGTAGATTTGTTATGCAATCACTCTTTTATACTATTAATGCGATACTAATTACTAGGATACTACATACTTCGAAAACGAGAGCAATTAACTCACGAAGTGAGCCAAGCTTAACGCCTAACTTGCGCTTAGATTACTAACGTAAGAAGATAACCGTCGTAAGTTCATGGTGG
Organism: Lepisma saccharinum; assembly: GCA_022664845.1. Lineage (NCBI taxonomy): Eukaryota > Metazoa > Arthropoda > Insecta > Zygentoma > Lepismatidae > Lepisma > Lepisma saccharinum. Next base: position 2,285 of record JAGDQP010047671.1, read on the forward strand.
TTAAATTTGAAACTCGCGTTAACGGTAAGTTGCATTTACATTACTAAAATGATCCCGCTTTAAGTTACCATGGTAAAGTGTTAGTAATATAAACAAAGCATTATTGTGACTTTCTATTGCAGATTTTCGTCTTCTTTTCTATTGCAAATATGCTACGTATGTAGTACACAACAATCTTTACACGCAATGATGCAGAAGTAATAAATTATGATCGGAACCGAATTTTGTACATCGATAGAGTATCTAGCAAAACCCCTAATTATTTTTCTATAAGTGCTGTCGTACAATTGGGAAAGCTACAAAGATAAATTACTGGGAGCAGAACGTCCCAGGCGCGATAGTCCGGCGAACCATGCTCTTCCTAGTTCGAATGGCGCCAAGTCACGGAAAACAACAACAGCTTTTCACTCATCTACAAGGTGGCAGTGGGGTCGCTGTGGCTCAATGGTTAGAGCGTTCACCTCTGCCACTTGGGGTCGTCAGTTCAAACCCTGCTTATGCCATGTGGACTTTGTGGTGGACAAACACCGTGTGCGTTTTCTCGGGGTTATCCCGTTTCCTCCCACGTTTCTCATTCCACCAATCAACCATCCGACCTGAGCCAAAGTTGCCTAAAGGCCTTAAAAATTAAATTCCAATACAAGGTGGTAGAATAGTGCTGTCCAAAGTGTTGGCTTCAGTTCACTCCTGTCATCATAATGTATGTATAATAAAGTTTAAAATGACCTGATTTACCCCGTAAGTCGAATTTCCCCGGTGTACCATATTAAAAATTAACAATAATTGGTTAAAGGTGACTGACAAGCTAGTTCTCCCTTGCCAAAAGATAGAAAGAAAAGATCCAGCAGTTGATATAAATAATCCTGAGATATATTCAGCTAAGGAAAGTTAGAGGATATCCCGATAAACAATTGATATATTTAAGTTGATAAATTCTTATTCTGAAGGTCTTCTCACATCTACAAAAATACTTATTGTAACTTACATTAATCTTTACTTATTTTGAAATGGACTTAAAAAGAAACATTAATCATTAGAGTTGTTTTCTATCTCAGAAAGGCAAGAAAAAAGTGCTAATTTTAAGCACCAGTTTAGTGCATAGTACGTCATCAACGGAGACAACATTTACTGCAAGAAGCACATGTCAAATCCTATTATTTATTTTACTTCAAGCCTCTTTCGCGGTCCTCGTAAAGCACCTTTTTTTCCCTTCTTCCTAGTTTTTTTTTTTGCCTGTTCGTAGTAGAGGTCGACCCGCTCTTTAGTCTCTTATTTTTCTTTTATAATGTCATTAGCACCCATTAAATGACTAATGCAACGTTATTTTAAAATTTATCACTTTCGCTTACCGTACTGCTCATTTTAACTAGAGTTGAACGAAAAACGAATGTTAACAGCTTTGTTTCTGGTGGAAAATGTAAGAGGAAAATGTTGTACAGAAATCTCTTTCTTTCAGTGTTCAAAACATCCATTTGTAATAAGGTTACTTGCTTATTTAGATATTTTACTTGCGTATTTAGAATCATATTATGAAGACTATTTCTTGGTACAGGCTTTAACTTTATGAAAGAAAATATACATTCACTGCGAAAAATTTTCTGTAGACCCTAAAAGTCATAATCATTATCCTTGGTGTTCTGTCGAATACTTTCTCCCAGGAAGGCGCATTTATGAGAACATTTTAGTAATGACCAGAGGACTTGATGTTCCTTCCACTAATTTACAAGTGATTTTCCTAACCATGTCTACCAAGCTTCCATCGACGAACCTTTTCTGTTGGATTGCATTTTGCTTGAGAAGTCCTTCAAGTCTGCCTAATCACTCCCCTATCAGCAAAATTCGTCGGGCGAAAGTTGGGCCAACCGCGAAATGGTTGGGATACGGTTGGCCCTACCCCGGCCCGACGAAGCTTGCTGATAGGGTCAGGTCTAATGTTGCAAATTGATTTAGCCGGGAAAGACGTCTCAGATCTAGTGTTGTAAAGTGACCGTATAACCGCACTAGACGTTTAGGTTGTATTGTTGCAAATTAGTATAGCCGCGCTAGGTGTCTCAGGATAATAGAACTATATATTCAAAATTATGCGCCAAAACATTTCGTCTAAAGAACGAATGTGATATGTCGGTCCATTATTGCAACATCTCATTCTTTCTGTTATCAAAATAAATAATACAAATATGACATGAAACATAGTTTTCCTATAAAAAATAAATTGAAAATGTGCAATATGTTAGAAATGAAAAAGTAAATTACAATTAAAAGAAAATGCAGTTTCCTTTTTAACACTATCCAGTGAAGAATATATTTTACTTTTTTTAAATATGCACCTTTTATACAAACAACGTTGTTAGATATATCTGCACTTACAGTGTATGTATGTAAAAATACTCCTTGTATATTTAGTTCACACATTTTCTTTCAAAATATCTATGTACTGAACCAAACAAAACTGTGTGGTACGACAGCCTATTATGAGTCCTGGCCTGTCAGATGGCTGTATGACGTTCAAGTAGAAGTTTACGTTGGTCAGAGTAATTCCTCTTCGTAGACGTGTGTCTGATTTTCATGACCACAGTCCGCTACTTCATTTGAAATCAATTGTCCCCACGGTACTGAATCAACACTGAAAATTTGAGTCCCCATCGGGAATCGAACCTGGGATTGTTCGTACTAAAGACGAGAGTGCTACCGACTAGCCCACACAGGAGGGCTATATAATATACTACTTATTGATTTCACCATTAGCTGCAAACGCGTGCAATATTTGGTTTCATTCATCACTGTACGATGTTCATCTAGATGCAAGTCGCTTTGATTAATTCTTACACAGAACACTAGCAAGAGAAGAGACACAAATATTTAATCGAGTTTATAAGTTTTCACAGGCTACTACTTGCAAGAGCATTCTTTTGAAAGGAATTTGAATATTATTTCCTTTCTGGTAAGAAGCTATTCATAGTTAAAATTCTTGAAGTTCCATCAATGACTGCTTTCGCTAATTCACATGTATTATTAATGAATCCCTTTCCTCTCACCCACACTCTCAATTTCCTTGTCTTTCCTTTCTTTCATACTTGGCATTTCTTTAGAAACTACACATCGATCCAAGAACGACATTTATGTGCTTCGAAGCTATGAAGCCATTCAACTCACAACAGGAGAGCCTCTCGTGAAAGAGGAGTTGGTCTAATTTCCTTACTGAAGAGTCGTGTTCGGAATGATGATGAACCAGGGAGTCCTCCAGAGACAGCGCCAACATATTCTCATTAAGATACTCATTAATTACTGTCGGGTGAAATATGCCGTTGCAAATCTAACTCATACCGGTCTCGTGTATCACTTCGAGAAAGATTCAAATAACAAAATATGAGTCGCATTTCTGCGGCATTTCCCCCCCCCCCCCCAGGGGGGCTTTTCCCCCTTCGAATACTTTTTTTTAAAGACATAAGATATTTTGTAGGGCTGTACTGACACAAGTTTGTATAAGATACCAAGTATAAATGTAGTTTCATAAGGTTTGCTATTAGGAATTATAATTTAAATCGCCACTCATTGTACAACACTAAATAGTATCAATTGACTTATTTAAACCATCATTTGAGATATATCCAAAGAGGTAGCGTATTGACAACAGTTCATAGATTCGAAAATGAACACTTAAATTCATAAAGCATTGCCCATCGAAAGATTTTTTAAAGTCTAAAAACTTATAATGTGGTAGTTTAAAGAATAATCCTATAAAGAATTACTACTTACACATAAAATTTGACGTCAGGGAAATTATTTCACTGATAAAAATTTTCGGCCAGTTCCCTGGAAATGTCAGGTAACTGGGTTCGATGGAAAGTGACCAACAAAAATCAGAAACTCTTCAGTTTCAAAAAAAAAAAAAAAAAAAAAAAATCAAACAAAGAATACTTAGACATTTTCTGTACTATTATGCAGGTTCACATTGCGACTATTATTAAGTATTCTTTGTTTGAATTTTTCTGCAAACTGAAGAGTTTCTGATTTTTGTTGGTCACTTTCGATTGAGCCCAGTTACCTGCCATTTCCTGGGAACTGGCCAAAATTTTTTATCAGTGTTGTATGAGAAGCAGAACATGTTACTTTTTGGAAATACCAACTTCCACATTGAGTATTTTCTTTGAATGTGAGTGTACCATTACATCATCATCCAATGTGATTACAGTAGAATCGCGGTAATCCGACCTTCGATGGTTCCACTCCTCCCTCGCACAATGCGACCATGACGCAAATTGAAAAATATTGGCGGATGTCTGTACTTGTCCTTAAAATCGCTACGTACATTGTTGAGTCAATTAGCTGGTGACAATTGACTAGTGAGTTCTGGTGTTTTGCTTTGCGATTATTTATTGTTGCATCACTGACTTCTGGCAAGGTACAGTTTTTTGTACTTTTTCACTGTTCTTCGTTCGTAACTTTTCATAATTATCAAATAGATTTCCTTGGACTTCACCGTACTGTATTAAATATTTTTTTTCCTTTCATAATCTGACCTTTCTTGCGTTCTAACCATACCCTCAGTTCGATAGGTGACGGGTTAACGGAATTCTACTGTATATGAAAACATACTTGGTAGTCAGTGGAGAAGATTAGATTAGAAACTTCAGATCAGCACTATTAATAGTGGTTGAAGTACCAAACCCGCTCAAAGAGACCAACCTAACTTAGGTATTTCTGAGTTTTCCTTAGTCCCACAAGTCAGATGCTGGGATATCGTCTAAAATATATTCTATTAACCCTATCTTACTTATCTTTCTCGCAGAAAAATGTATCGGCTCGAAAGTCCCGGGTTCGAGTCCAGGAAGGGGTATGGGTGTAGATTTTAACAGCTAAAGGCGAATTGTGACGGGCCGAAGTCCAAAATTACTAGACTGGCCCATATCAAAATAAAGTTTACAAAGTTTTTCTCAGGAAAATGTGGGTGCGCAAATCATCATTCGCATTTGTGGAGGGCGAAACTCTAAATATTTGCATTTCTTGTACTCTCTTACTACACATATTTGCAACTCAATTCGTTAAGGTATAAGTTATTTCCAAGAAAACCCTTTCCATCCCCGCTCCCGCTAACATGTTTATTTCTTTCAAGGCTACCAGAGTCGTTTACAAATAGGGTTGTAAAATTCCGTTTGGTCACATCTTTGCACATTTATAGTGCACAGAGATCAAAACGTGAGTTATTTGAGGTATGAAAAAGATGAACTTAAATGTACAAAGTGTCGAGTAAGGGTTCCGAATATGAGACCGTCTCTTAATATGAGACACCGAGCTGTGTAAATATGTGCTGTACTCTGTTGATAACTGAAAAAAACTTCTAACATATTAGGTATGCCAACTACTGTGTAGTTGTTGCGATTGTGAAAAAAAAAGTATCTGGTGAAGAAAGAAGAATGTTTGTGTACTGATTCTGTACGAGTTTTCTATAAGGTGGACTTCCATACTCTTTTGTATATACAGGTACAGGTAGCCTGTTTATTGAATCATTCGATAGCATGTTAGTAATGGAAAGAATGACAAATCTCCGCAAGTGAATCTAACAACTTCTAAGATTGCCGGTCCAAACTATTATGGATGGCACTGAAGCTCCTAAGATGAGACCCCAAGGCGTTCCTAAAATGAGATAGGGTCCTACAAATCTTGAGCCTCTCTTCAGTATGTCAAACTCGAAGATATGTGAATACGAGAAACCTAATCGAACTGGGAATGCAGAAATTATTACCTCGTTACCTTACAAAGCACAATTATCTGCCACCCTTCAGTGTCGAAAATCAGCATGGAGAACAATGGGCTCAATATTTAATTGTAACATTAACTATACATTCCGTTTATCATAATTGTATCGTCCGTTACACTCTTGTATCCTCCGTTTGGTAGGAAAATTTATTGAGTTTTCAAAAATTAAAATCACGTGTGGAACATTTTGTCCACTAGTGTAGTAAGTTAGAACAACTGGGAAAATATTCGGAGGTTTCACCATAAAATTATTATTATTATTATTATTTCTTTTCGAAAATTTGACTTTTGAATATAGTGTATACGTTTTCTATGAAAACGACCTAAATACCTCATTCCTGTACAGTTATAAAGGATTCAAGAGAACTAAAAATTAATCTGATGCTGTACTTTTGGTTTCATGCATTTACATTCTATTAACACAGGGGAAAACACAAAAAGTGGCTCAAAAGCATAATTTTAATTAATACTATTGAATAAGTTTCTGAAGAGTTTTCCATTTCAAGTACCTTGTCGTTCCACTATTCGGAGACTGACATCAGCCAATACACCCACGGAGCCCGCAAGACTCCAAACCATGCTATTACGAGAGCGTTCAAATTTCGCAGGAGGAACCGATTGAAAGGAAGTGGTTGCTTTGGAATGCAAAATGGAAGTAAATTCCTGCAAGGATAGTAGAACGGATCAATAAGAGGCTGATCAACAGGTTAGCTTTGAGAATAGAATCGACATTAATGCAAGCAAGCAATGCCAACGAACGATTTTTATATCTTTTTTACACTTTTATTTGGAAGCAACGTGCATTAGAATTAAAATGGGAACCACCATTGCAAAGATCGATATTCAAAATCTTTTAAGATGTGCCTGGTATCTTTCAAGTGAAAAATGATATTAGCCTAGGGCATTGCTTCTATAGAATAGATGAACGTCTCCTATCATTCATGATGCGCGTAAACTAATTCAGATTTGTCACGGACTATATATGATATAAGAAATCAAAAAACATTAATAATTTTCAGTTAGGCTATACGGTAGCAAACATAACTTGTTGTTCGTTTGGTTCTGGGAAGTATGTAACATATAGATTTCTAAAAGCTTTGTAATTTGATTGAGATGTGTTTCACCCACTCACTCACTCCATGGCTTTCGAAACTCGAAAGTTTATCGCCGCAGTAACAAACTTTCGCCATTAGATTCTATCCTGGAAAAGATTAAGCCAATTTTCATCAGGAACACTCATATCTCGAAGATCCCTTCAAATACTGTCCTCACAAAGACTTCTCGATCTTCCCAACAGTCTTTTTCCTCCGGTTTCCCCAGCCACGATGGAATATTATCTTTGTTTTACTCCCATCCGAGCTACATTGCCTGCCCATCTTAGCCGTCGTGATTCCGTTGTTCTTATAATGTAGGGGAAAAAGTACAGGCTGTGAAGTTCCTTGTTATGTAGTCTCTTTCATTTTGCGGTTACTTGATCCCCTTTCTTTGTTAGTATATTTTTCTGAAAACCTTTTTTTTAAACTCTCGTAATTTATGTTCGTTTGCTCAGATCGTACGCTAACTTTCGCGAGCATATGGTTTTGCATATTTTCCATTTCAACTTTCGTGATATTCAAACATGAGGTTAGAAGCTTCCATACTAAATGGAAACATGAGTTTCCCGATGCTAAGCGACTTTTTCTTTCCTGACTTCGTTCTTGCTTGTTACAGATCCTCCTAAGTATTTGAACTTGTTTAATTTCTCTGATATTGTACTTAATTGTTATATTTCTGTTCCATTCTTTTCTCTGTGTTTTGGTTTATTATCATACATTTTGTTTAACCTACGTTCACCTCTAGTGCTGAGAGTTTTACTATCATCAGAATAATATGTGCTATGTTTTGTTTGACTTCACGAATTTCATATGTATCTTGCTGTTCCATAATTGTTATGAAATATTCACGAAAAGTGACGCTGAGGATGGGTGCTTGCCAAATTTTGGAAGTTTTCATTGTATCAAAAATTGCCTTTACTGTAGTGTTCTCGGCTTGAACAATCTAGTGTACTGTATATTTAAGAGAATCACAAATAAAAACAAATCAATTTCGCATTTTTCTCTTATGAGGGAGACAGAACAACACGGAATATTCAAATCAACAGAACATGTTCTCATTGCAACAAACAAGATACCGTTTAGACCATAGCAAGAGGTATAAAACCAATCTCGTAAGAGGGAATCTCAAGAGGAACTAATAAAGAAAGATTTAAACTTTATTTTTTATGACATTTTAAAGAAAATTAAAAATCCAGCTCGTCACGTTAATTCATGGATGAAATCAAGAAGTGGTCCATGTCAGACAGGATTAGATTGTAGAATACATGTATACCAATTTTCAGATTTGGGTTCAATATCTGAAAAGAGAAAATAGCTATTTCGTTTTCAGACTGCTAACGAATTAATAAAATGGTAAATAACTTCCATAAGTTCCCGAACCCAGACCCGAAATTTGGTACACGAGTTTTCAATAGTATGAACTACTGTTATGCAGCAGAGAAACGTTTTGTTGCTGGAAAAATAGGAACCTATCCTTTTGACAGGCTTACAACCTTGTCATTCTTCGATCTTTATAATTATGCATTGTAAGGGTATGTTTTTGCGACACAACTTTTATCAGCTGCTTGGCAGTGTATTCCAAATTTCAGTTTTGGGTTCAATACCTTACGACAGAAAATTATGATTATTCTTCATTAGTTAATTTTGAGTATTTGTTTTGTTGTTTTTAACCAGAATATAGAGTGAATACGAAAATAGTTTTCTTCTCTCAGGTATTGAAGTCAGAACTAAAATTTGATATAGATCCGTCTATCGCATTCGGAAGATCAAGGGATAGATACGGCAATCTCAACGTCTGGAGATCGTTTCTCACAGTGTTTTCTCTCAGTTGAACCAGGACAGTGCCGAGACCTTTAAACTAGACCCTGGTCGAATTCCTTCCCGCCTCCTTCCCCTAACTTATTTCCGGCTTGAGTCAAAGTTGCCGAAAGGTCATAAATAAAATGCAAAATTTCACAAGCAGCCTATAGTCACAGCATATGGTAAACAATCTAAAAATCTTTCTGTACTAATAAAATATATCCTCTACCCTTCATAATGTTTTCACTCTTCTATTTTTTTTCTTTCAGTCACTGGAAAGTTATGCACCGGTGGAAAGTTTTGCAAATCTAATTTTCTATTAGAATTTGGAAAGAATACATTTTAAAACTATATTTCAGCAAAGTTAGAAAATTATTTCTTTATTTCAAATAAAGACATGTAAAACAATTTTTATCCTTAGTTTTCTCTTTAGTTTTTTTCATTAAGTTAATCGCTCCTTGTAGTTAAGGAAGCAGGAAGGCCTTTTTCAAAAGGAAAAAAGATTCGTTTCCAACGCACCGACTGAAGTCCTCATCTGCCACCTTTTCGCTTCAGCTACAAAGACCAGATAACTGTGCTAAATCACTAGACTGCTAAACTGAGCGAAGGCTGAGGAAGCTGTGATTGCAGATTCACTCGAGAGAAACAAATGTGGCGGAAAGCAGAAATTTCACGCTGCTATTGGCGTTGATCCTAAAGCTGAAATAAACGTTGACAGCACTGAGGTGTCCTAGTTCGCAACAGAAAGATGTGACGTTTACCTGAGTTCGGTTGCTCCAATAGAGCAGTTACTGCATGCAAATGTCGTTCTAAATTAGAAGACAATGTCAAGATAAAAAGTTGATTATATGGTTTACGTCTTTTTCTAAATGTTTATACAGAGCCGCCGTAGCACAGTGGTAGAGCGTTGGCGTAGCATTCAGAAGGTCGTAGGTTCATCCTGGCTGAAGTTTTTCCAGGGTTTTTCCTCAGTCGTACCAGGAAAATGCCAGAATAGCACCTTGAGCGTAGGCCCTGACCGACACTCTACCACTGAGTGTCGGCCTGAGCCTTAGGTGCCTAAAATTCATAAATAAAATTCCAAGTCCCGAGAGAAACGGAAAGACAGAGAGACATACAGAGAGACAGAAAGAGAGAGAGATCCAATTTTAAAGCTCTGCTATCTATTGCATCTTAATTTTAATATAAAAAACGTAATTAAAATATTTTTGCTACTCTACTTCTTGAGAACTTAAAAAACACCCCAAAATCATTGACTTTAATGCATTCTACATTGGTAGTGTGTGCATCCATGTGGCGAAGTATATTTTACTGTACGGCAGACAGAAAATTTAATGCGTAAAATGGAACTATACGTACTAAGCGAATTATTTGAGCAACTGAAACATATAATCATTACATTCTCAGACATCATGTAAGATTGTAAGTTCTATACCAATGCATCTTAGTATACATAAGACGAAGAGATAAATTTAAAATGCATTAAACGATACACAGAAAATGTTTCAAATGCAAATATTTGGCAATGAGCTTTATTTAAGTTGTTAACCTTCGAGAATAACTTTGAAGAAAGTAGAACTATTGAAGTTCGAGTATTGTCTTCTGACTAAAGAGGTAAATGATTTACGTATATATGTTTTTTGTTTACACTTCAAGAGTTTTGCAAAACATTATCAATTATTTGAAAACAAATAAAAATTAAGTGCTTTTGGTGTTGGCATGCCTTTTCTTAACAATTATTTGTTATAGGAAACTTAATCGCAGTTAACACAGTTAATAGGGGCACATAGTGGTAAAAATTTAAAGTAATTTTGACACAGAGCTTTAAGTAGTAGTATTTTACTTTATATATTAATTAATTATATCCCTATACTTTAGCTGTATTTTACGTAGACCTACAGAAAGAAATTCTAATAAATTCCAGAGTGGTCACTTAAAATACTGAAGAATTAATGGGTTTCAGATACTTCTAAGGATACCGGTACTCAGGGAAATCGAAGTACACTGTTTCAAATCAGAGCTGAAACGGGTCACCCGGTCAATCGGGTCATCCCGGTCAAGTTTTGACCTGGGTGATCCGGTCTATGCTTGGGACCCAGCCTGATCGGGTGACACGAAGGGTACAGAAAACTTTTTAATTATTTCCCTATTATGCGCCATGGCATTTGAACAGTGTATCTTTCAAGTGTGACTGGGAACGACGATTTTATTCCCTAAAACATGAAAGATACGACGCCGAGAAGTTCGTAACAATAGTAATAGCATATTGGGGAAATTCGGGAGAGATTACGCACTTTCAAGAAAAAATCACTAAACTTCTATTTTTAATGCAAAATTCTAAAAAAAAAAAAAAAAATACACAATATATTCTTTAGTATCTTATACATAGTTACCTTTTATTAATCTTTGATATAAGTCATTGTATGCTTAACGATAATGATTGTTTTCAAAACCCTTCATTTGCGCAAACTCTCCTACTAGAGTAGATAAGATTGCGCACATGGGGAGGAGATACTGCGCATGAGAATAAGATAAGATGCGACAGCACGAGACAAATAGAAACTACTTGTTGTTATCCAAAACATTATAAACTGTTGTATTACAAACAGATATTAGCTAAAGCAGCCTGAATAGTCCTATTAAATGTTATATTTCTTACTCGTGGCAGTGTTTATAAACTTAACTATTACAATCGTAAGCGGACAGAGGAAAATAATTTTCTACTCTTCACACAGTGTATTTACCCGTCAAGTAGTAGGCCAGGACCAAAATTGACACAGAAATCTAGTCCTGATTTATGCATAGCTTTGTGCAATCTCTCCTCTCATTGTATTAAATGAATGTACTGCGCAAACTCTCCTACTTGACGCTTGGGTCAACTATCCTCATTACGGAGGAGAGATTACGCACCACATAGCTTGGGTGCCAATTTCCAGAATTACCGCAAACTGCGTACAACACTAGTTCTGACAAAGACTTAGCTCAGATACATCTTGTTTATAATTATTTAACATTAAAACATTTCCTTTGAAAATATACATAATACTTATGAAAAGTCAAGCAATTCACTTGTGTCGTAGATGCACAAAATTGATAATAAGTTCCAGCGATCACATTCTATCAACGCAGGAATTCAACTGACGAGTCTGCCAGTAACGTATTCGTTTGTCCTTCACTCGCAACACGTCAGTCCAATTCCTTTCCGTTTTTTCAGGACCTGCGCAATTCCTTGTATCGCGCCAACATTCCCGGATTTACCTTAAAAATAGTTCCATATCCCTGAAAAGAACAAAAATATTGCCGGTGATGCGCAAATAATTTACCCCTGGGAAAGGCCATTCTGAAAGAATTTGTGAAGCTCACAAATTACAATATCGATTGATTCAGCCCACAGGAACAAGACTGGGTCAAAGCATGCCAAGACTCGATAATCGGGTCCCCAAGGCCGGACCACAGAGTCAATCGAGTAGTTTGGGTCAAGATCGGGCCAATCAGGTCACCTTATCTTTAGGTCAGGCAGAGTCACCAAAAGTGACCTAATTTCAGATCTGATTCGTACAGGATCATTTTAATAATCTTTGAGTACATGCTAAGGTGAAGATTAAAATACTTTGCGGTACGTATATCGATACGTGAGATATCTGTATTTTGTATTTGAAATCAAACCCACACTAAATTTGGAAGAGCGGAATTTCACTCCAACTGAGCGAAATATTTCATCTTACGATAATGGAAAGTGGAACCACTCTTTTAGAACGGATTTTCATCAGAGAAAAGATGAAAAATTTCCGCACCAAAGATGTGATCTACGGTAGTTTATTTCGATTAAAATATATACATGTATTATTTTCAGATGAATTTCCAATCGTAGTCCATCGAAATGAGAGAAAAACAAACTTAATCTTAGCGGGAATTGAACCGGTGGCGCCCGAACAGTGATCCAACATTCTATCGCCTACGCTAGCCTTCAAACGGTCTCTGTCCTGTTAGGTACTTAAAGACAATGTTCAAAGATGTTCATTGTATATATA
>JAGDQP010047672.1:0-10773 GCA_022664845.1 Lepisma saccharinum
CAGTTACTCCGCAATGGATGGGCTGATTTTTACAGTTTCCAAGCAACATCATTAAAGCAGAGAACGTATTCAAATCCATTCATTCATTTCAAAGTTATTCGATTAAGAAATTTTGCCTAAAAAAGAACTTTTAGAGACGATTGCATATTCAGATTCACAGAGGTTGTCCCATACAAAACTTTTCTTCTAACATGGTACACCAGCAAAGTGTCTGACATATATTGCTTTAATATTGAACAAAATGCAAAGTTTTGCTGATTCCAATGTGTATTGTACTAATTTGAGCGATCCATAGTGATAATTTATATATTTATCAGTCTTCTTAAAGCAGGGATTCCATCGTAACGCATGTTACCCTCGGACACATTCAAACATAACTAAGGAAGAATTAATATGAATTATAACCCCACCGTAACAAAGAACTTATCCAGGTTTTATTCTTCTTCCAATTAGAAATTGTTTTCACCTTTCAATTTTCTTGCATTATGAAAAAGGAGGCGTAACGGGTGTTACACGCTCAAGGTCCATTCGCTAAGTGCCTGACAGAGATTGGTAAAATATTGAGTAAGATGGACTGCCCTGCTGCACAAAATGTTTATGCTATTACTTTGAGATGCCTGTAGCGGTACTTATACATGTTTATGAGTCTTGAACCAATCCTGTAAGCATAAATTTAGGCTACAATAAGCACACTGGATGAATGATTCATTTGTGCATTTCGAATTTGAGCAACTCGTAAATTCAGTTTTCCAGAAAACACTGCGAGGAGTATGAAAGAAATCACAGTTAGCGAGAAAAAGCGGCTTTTTTCCAATCATGTTGTTGAATATTAGAGCACTGAACTGGTTATGGATAAGTGCGTGAAGACTGATGATAAGCATTACGGTTCTGGAGGTTTATATCTCCCACAAAAGCATTGGATACGTTCTTTGAAACAGTGGTGTCATAATTCAAATTATTTCTAAATTAATAAAGTTTATTTATGTTTGAATGTGTTCGAGCTTAATGCATCGATCCAGATGAGTGAGTGGTACCGCTCGCTGTTTTACAATGAAGGGGTACCGGGTTCAGTACCAGCTGGGGAGACAAACTGTTCGTAGCCCACGTTAAACTGTAGGTGTCGTCCTTAGTACGTTATCTGCATTCGATGGAATCAAATGGTAAACGACCATCGTTCCAACTTGCCCAAAGACCTCAGGGTCACTCTCAGTACAAAATATCCATCACTATCACCAATAAGTATAACTTGTTGGACTTAGATCTTCGAAAAAAATTTTAAATTTTATTTTTATATGGGCCAGTTTAGAAACTTATGACTTCGGCCCGCCACGATTCGGCCCTATATACAGCCAGTTGAAACCCACACATTCATGCCCCTGGCGAGATTCGAATCTGCGACCTTCGAGTCGCTGACCTGTCGTCTTGGACCACACGACTACCCGGTCGGTCCATTATCTGCGAATCTAAGCGTTTATAATGATGAAATACTAGAGAGAGTAATAATTAAGAAAGAAACACGGGGCCAATTAAAAGACGAAAATGAGTTAACTTCCATTTGATTAGAAAACGGAAAAAGAAAACTTATAGAGGAAACTTATGGAAGCACACTGTAAAAAATGAACTTGCTTAATTTGAAAACCAACTTTTTGTACACCTCAAATTGAGTATAATTTTATTAAGATATGTTATACATATTTTCACTGTTTGAACAATTTTCAACATTATATGTTATTTTCTTTGCAGAAATACCTTGTTTATGGTATCTGTTAAACCATACAAAAAAAAGAGCATCGTTTGTATGACCGAGATTCAAACGGTGATCTCCCAGTTTTCGGTTGGATATCGTAATGATTGTTTATGTTGGCTATTAATAGATCCTAGGTAGAGGTTAATAAATAAGAACAAGGAGACGGTTGACTTTTTACCGACACCCTTTTATTGTAGAAGTTTATTTTATATGTGATGAAATACAAATAATTAATACATTTGATTAACAGAGCGCTCGGAACATAGGCTGTATATTATCACCTCACCTTATTTTACGTTTATTTAGGTGTAATATAGAGGTAGTTCATTTTACCTTTTGCAACTCGCCCATCGGAGAACCCATCCATCAACTTGCACAAAAAGTCCCAGTACAAACTACTTAAATTAACCCTACTAATTGTAAACATACAGTACTTTGTAGCGCTAATCTTGGTGTCATGAAATTCCGTGTTTAACATTTGTACGTTAGTTGGAGTATAAATGTTAACATTATTATCTTTGTTTTTGTACCACTTTTATTAAATTTATTTTAATTTAATACCTGATTCCGATACGCTCTCCTTTTGGACTTAATTGCTTTCATTTCTTGTACAGGTTATAAAAGAGAAACAACACTCTTTTGGTCAACTTATATCTCCTTTTTTTATGTATTTAAAAAAGTTAATGGAGCACTAAATGAACTTGGTTCAGCAAAATGGACGCACGTGGCTAATCAACGAATGCATCATTCTGTGCACG
The DNA here is from genome assembly GCA_022664845.1 of Lepisma saccharinum. Taxonomy (NCBI): domain Eukaryota; kingdom Metazoa; phylum Arthropoda; class Insecta; order Zygentoma; family Lepismatidae; genus Lepisma; species Lepisma saccharinum. The sequence goes on from JAGDQP010047672.1 coordinate 2,506, forward strand.
AAAGAAAATTCGACACAAGCGCCTCACTGCGAGTGGATATCGAAGTAGGTTTCTTTATCACGATTTTGGACTTCGTGTAAAAATTCTCACCCAGTCGTTCCACGCTAATAATTTTCGGGTGCTACTCTTGCCAACTATAAAAGACAGTGTTTAGTTTATATATACCCATTCACACATAATACGTGAAGTGTGGGGTGGAGAAGGCTTTTCAAATTCCCAAATTATTAGCCTAGTTTAAGATCCTTGAGGATTGTAACGTAACACTATGAGTGTTTTTGGATTTTACGATGCCTTTTTTGGTGCAACTTTGAAGTGATATAAGACACATAGGCTTAAAAGAAAATGGTCTACATATTTTGTCTAATTTTAATGTAATTTCTTAAGAGCTGTCTGTATTTATAAGCAACCCATGTTATTATTATTACATAAATTTTGTATTGAAAACTATAATACACAGGGCTTTCGGTTATATCCCTTCTGTATTTCCAAGTGTATAGGGAAAGAAGAGGGGGAGGGGGCGGTTCTCATTTAAAAAAGATTTTAAGTTTGCACTCATAACATGTACTGCACAAACTAGCGTATCAACATAGAAAGTCCTGTTTTTGAAAGTGAAAGAAACACGATTTAATCGCGTGTGCAATAGGACAAACACCCTACACTTATCTAAACTCCACGTGTCCCTGGTCACTAATTTTATTAAATTTACTAATTCGTGTGTATATATAAAAAAAGAGAAAATTTATTTTTCTTTAAAAGAAAACACACACAAACACACCAGGATGCGATTCCGGGTTCTCGGTATTAGCTTTACGACATGCTCCCAATACTCCAAATTGGCAATTGGAAATCAGCCGCCTATAGGTCTTATTTACGGTAAAGGAGCAATGCGTCTGCGCGAGAATGGCCCCGTCTTAAGAGGGCTTTCTGTATTGAGACACTACTCTGCACAATACCAGCTAACGTCTAGGAAAGTTCAAGTGCAAATAATTCACAAGTTATAGCTATTTTCAGAATATTAAATGCATGGGAGTAAATGGAAGAGTTGGAAATTTAAATACGATTTACGAGAAATCACCTTTCATTGACACCATCTCTCCTTACCCAGTACTCTTTAAATGTAATTTTAACAAAACATTGATAGATTTAAAAGTGAGTAATCACAGAGAACTTGGAAAACAAAACGGGCTAAGAAGCAAAACTTTGCTAGAATTAAAATTTTGATTTCCCTATATTTATCATAGTTATAGGCTAGAATATTGGTCGAAGTGGTCTATAAAAAGTGTATTTTTATCATTCAATCAAGATAAGTCACTTCTGCTTCCCTCTCGTCCTGGAATAATAAGATACCGAGATGTATCGTCACCTCCCACACCGCAGCTACGGGGTCTGGACGTCCACGAAATTCAGTGGGTTTTTTTTTGTAAAATCCACAGTTTTGCCTATTTTACAATAAGAAAAACACTGAATTTCGCAGGGAGGGGGTCCAAACCCTCTAAATTCGTCTCTGGCGAGGATTAGTGTTGTGTAGGAGTTAACGATACATAGGGTATACAGGTAGTTTTTTTATTACAAGACGAAAGTGAAGCAGAAGTGAAGCAGAAAGTTGATCGAATGATAAAATTACACTTTTTGTACACTTCGACCAATATTCGGCAACTAATATTTTGTGTAGAACCTCTCCATACGACGTAGATGTTTCTAGCAAAATTTCATGGTAGGTTTTGATATGATCTCATTAACGGTTTCTTTGTTAGTTTGAATTGTTAAGGGATGATTGAACCGTAAAAATGAGATATTTTTACGACATAACTTTCGTGCACCGTTTCAAGCAAAAATGCTGTTTTATCCTTGTTTGCGAGAATAAGATTTTATACTTTTAACATTCCTTCTCATACTTTTTACTTCATCTTTATGTTTTCACTTTATGTAGGATAAAATTGATGTCGACTGGAATATGATCTAAGTTACCACTTATGTTGGAACGCATAAATATTTATGATTACGTAAGACGAACACCTATTATGAGCGATTGCTTGAAGTTAAATGTGTGATAGTAAAATTATGTTGAATTTTATATCTGAATCTTTTGTTGATTAAATTTGGTTGCGTTCAGACAAGAAACAATGTCAACATGAAATATGGTTGGAGCGTAAATAAAGTTGAATTGCTCAATTATTCTATGACAGCTTACGTATTGAGTTTCATTGAAGGTTAGACTTGTGTATGTTTCGAAAACTATTCAAAACTATATTAATGAGAGATTTTAGCACTGCTTATACATTGCCATTGATTGCTCATGAGTTCTTTTTGCTTCAATACGTCGAGCTAAAACGAACTCACCGGCCACGTTCTTATGAGAGTAAGTTTAGTATACATAACCTTGTCTTGCATTTTCTCAATATAGCAAATATTATAAAAATAACATGAATTTCCGGGTTTTGGGCAAGTACCGTATTTCTGACCCTCAATACTGTGTGGCCTTGGATCTAGGGCTTGAATTTTGAATTGAGTGTTATTTACGGCTTTCAGGCGTCTAAGGCTCATTCTTGGATAAGAGCGAGAAAAGTACACCAGAAGGTGTCGGCCAGGGCCTGTGTTGAAGGTACCATCACAAATCAACTGCTTTTATGTCTTTATATCATTTGGTAAGATGCTGGATTTCTAACGGAGTAACCCGTGTTCAAATTTGACTCAAGTTTATTTTTCTCTTGTTTTCTGTATTCCTGAAAAGTGAAAAAACTTAATGATGGCTGGCTTCAATTAACCATTACTGAATTTTTCAAGCCGCCATGGTAGGTTAGCTGTTTGGCGAAAAGTTTCGGAAAATGTTCACAGTCTATATATATAAGTACTGTTAGCAAATACCACAATTTTTACATGGATTTTCATTAAATAAATATTGTAATGCTAAGTGGATTATTAGGTTAGTGTGCCAACACAACCATAATAAAAGCAATTTACCAGCAGCAAGAATTATGTAAAGCTGCGTAATTAATTTATAAAACAGACGAAGCCAACACCAAACGGTAAAGCTTGGAAATGCCTTAAACACGCCTACCAAAATAAAATATAAAAGGCCCGGCAGGAGCCTACTAAGTACTATTTACTTGCTTTAATTAGTTATTATCTTTTATTTTTTCTGTGACTTAAACTGGAGTCAGTGTTTTACCTTACCTCCGACTTAAACTAAAATTAAAATCCTTAAAACAAACTCTTTCCACTCCTAAACCCTAAGTCGTACATAGTCGCAACAAAAATGGTAAACCACAAATAAATTCAATACAAAGGCCCATCTTCATTGTCCTCATTTTATTAACTGTATAGCCATTATATATCTTAATAGTATCAAATAAAATCAATAAGTGTATTGCTCTATTTATTACCATATAACCACTATAATAATCAATCCTGTGTCAAAAAACTCTACCTAATTTCATCGTACATTCATCAACAGTACTATCACGTCATCTTTCAATAACAAAAAAACCTACACAATCATTACGTGGTGGTAGACGTTCGGGTTCTTTAAAACGTGGCATTACGTGGTGGATCGCTCGGGTCTATAAAGTACCGAGTACTGTACTATCACGTCATATACAATCTTTCAATAACATAACAACCTACATAATCGTTACGATATGTTAAAGCAAATAGCTCATTATAATTTTTAGGGCCCAATTAACAGAAAAGGGTACAAAATTAGTTGGTCTTCAAGAAACATGAGTGATACTGAATGCAGAAATCTATTATATGTATGGTTCGTGGAAAAGCGTAATTCCATTGCTACTTTTAAACAAACAGAATAAGGGCTTTATAATGTTACGGGCTTTTGTTTGATTATTAATCATGTTAGATCATTGAAATACAGTTCTCGCAAGTTTCCCCAAAATATAATTCACAAAACATTGCACTGAGCATCACATAACTTATTTCGTAGAGCGTTGCTTCACCAATCTGATGACCCTGGGAATGATCACATCATGACTGAGGCTTTTCTAAAGTTTTTCTAAGACTCAACAGGTAAATGCCCTGATGGTACCTTCATACTAGCTTCAGGTCTGTTTTTTTTCCAACATCCTCTTTCCTGTCCTTTCCCGGTCTGAACCATAGCTTTAACACAGCCCGGTCTGTGTTAAAATACATTTAAAAATGAGATGTTCTGTGATACATCTTTTGGCATTGAACGTATAATTTTCTGCATTGTTAAATTTCTATGATCTATGTTAATTTTCATGGTATGTCTTCTTCTGTGGTGTACTGTACTGTGTTTTCTGTCACTGGGAGTACTAAAGGTTTGATTTGTAATCAACGGAGCGCTAGGTTCGATTCCCAGTGAAAAACAAAGCGTATGAAAATCCACTTTAAACTGTAGGTTCCGCCCGTAAGATGTAATTTACATGAGATGGAAGATTACAATCAGTTCACCTTAGACGAAGAGAGAGAATGAATGAAATCAGGAAGGAAATCAAAGATAGAGAAAGAAAGGAAAAGAGAGAGGAGGAGACAAGAAAACAAAAGAGCTAGAAGGAATGAAAGAAAGACTGGGAAATAGAGAGAAAGAAGAAAATGAATGAAAGGAGGAAAGAAGAGAGGAATAAAGAAAACAAAGAGAAAGAAGAAAAGAATGAATGATAGAAAGAAAAAGGTAAAGAAAAAGAAAGAAAAAATATAAAGAGAGAAAAAAAATATAAAGAAAATGAATGAAAGGAAGAAAGAAAGAAGAGAGGAAGAAAGTATGAAAGGATAGAAGATGAACCAAGAGAAAAAGAAAAGAATAAATGAATGAAAGAAAGAAAGAAATATAAAGAGAAAAAGAAAGAAAATGAATAAATGAAAGGAAAAAAGAAAAGTAGAAAGAAAGATAGCAAAAAGAGAAATATAAGGAAAATAAAAATAGAGAAAAGGAAAAAGGAAATCTGAAAATTAGGAAGAAGGAAAGGAGACAAGAAATGTAAAAATTATAAAAAAACAGAAAGCAGAAAACCAGACAAAGCAAAGAGACGAGAACTTGATGTAGTCTACCGTTGAACATTGAAATTATTGAAATTTTTTTACATTCTTTTGTCTTTACTCTGTATTCATTTGATACGAAGCAAAACCGACAAAGATCGAAATAACTCCCGCAGGAGCGAGATGTTCCATATGAAAGCACGTTTTTCGTTACCCAGCGTTTCAAAATGAGTGCTGAATAAAGCTGTGATCGATGAAATACGTGCTCTTCTACGGTTGAAGTTAATTTTACCCTTAACAACAGATACTTCAGGTCTTTTCGGTATCTGCGTGCACATGCATTATAATCGTAAATTATTTCCTAGCGCTGCTATGGAAGAATTCCACACAGGATATACTCTGTAGCAGAGACAGAGAGCAAACAATATATAAATCCCTAGTCAACATTTTGACTAGGACGCTGAAGCACAAAGCAAGAACCAAGGACTGGGGCACTATCTACCCAGTACTCATTAGTATACATAAGGTTTATATCGTTCCTTGCACTGTTTCAAAAATATCGGACTTTCGATTCAACTACACATATTAATGTCACATTATCTCCCTCAAAAGTAAATTTATGACAAAACTGACTTCACCAACGTGTTTCTGGTAAAATTCTAACCCAGATTGATATATTACATGTCCCCCTTCTCATTTAAAAGAATCGATTAAGATTCAAGATGGCAGCCAACTTACCCTCTAACTTTTGAATTTGAATTGTATTTATGGCCTTTAGGCATCTAAGGCTTATGCTGGGATAGGGAATTTTGCAAGGATGCTGGGATGTGTCGGCCAGGGCATAAGTTGAAGGTTCCAACCCGGCATTTGCCTGGTGTGACTGGGGTAAACCCTCAGGCAACAGGATGGTCGGCGGCTGGGATTGAACCCACGACCTCCCGAATGCTACGTCAAAGCTCTACCACTGAGCTACGATGGCTAGGTTTACCCTCTAACTGATAGTGCATTCTATCTAGTGTCCATTAATGTGTATTTGCTTCACATTGTTGAAGCGTTTTACATATGATTGTTTCAGACTTAGATCACACTATAAGAACTTATTCTAATGAATCAAGCCTTTTGGCCACTGTGCCCGTCTTTATTGGCATAAGCAATTTTAATCATCCTTGCTGGAGGTTTCCTTACTCATCTGCGAAGTTTGGTGGAAATAGCCCGTTGAACCATCGATATGTTTACTTGTACGTGAGCTACTAACAATTCTGTAGGACGTGCGAAGCAAGCGGTGCACTGCAAGTATTCGAATCCGTTATAATTTGTTATTGCGCAATGAGATTGTGTTTTATTCTAAGAAGATTATGTTTTTTTACATTGTTTTTCTTGAGTTTACTATGGTTCGTTGCGTCCTCAAATCTTGAAACGTTAATTTAACTCATTTAGCGATGTTATATAATGATGACATTTTTTACAGTGACGTACGTCGGGTGACAATATACAATATGCCATTGTTACTTTCATATATTTCTATATTTTAAAAGCATATTTTAATATGGACTGCTTTGCCTAAAATAAATACTAGCCTGCAACGATGTTGGGTTTGACTGGTTGCAGAACACTTAAGGATTTGTGTCACAAAACATTAGCTTGTGAAAAACTATCTGAACACCGAAAAAACTAAGAAAAAGACATACTTTTCTTAAACAAATTCATACTAAAAAGTAAAAAATAATTTTGTTTATGACTAAAAAGAAAAGCATAGGGCACGCCAATTGAAGAATTTATAAAGTGACTGTCTATGAGAGCGCGCCTCATGCTTTTATTTTAAGTCATGTATAAACAACAATATATTTTACTTTTTAGTACGATTTTTTTAAAGAAATGTATGTCTTTAAAAAGTTTTTTTTTAAAATTATTTATTTCTCTTTAGTAAGTTCAAGCAACTGTGTATACATGTATCAACAGCTGAAAAAATGATACATTAAAGTTTGTGTTACATATTATTATATATAACCGTACATAACTTTGCCATTTATCATATTTGAGTCTTCCATAATTACGTAGTCAATATAAAGAAAAGTGCGATGTTACTAATATAGTAAGCGCAGTTTGTCAGGTTATCATTTGACCAGAATTCACAAATGATGTTATGAGTCTGTCATGATTGATTGATTGCATAGTGCTGACTCTGCAAGCGAATTGGTCAATTTTATGCTTTTTGAGAGCAAGAGCGAGAAAGAGAGAGGGAGGGGGAGAGAGTTCAAAGCGGCAGTTGCCAGCCAGTTCCGGTTCATTTGAAATGAATGACGTGGTCAGCAAAACTGAGTCGACTAGTAGATGTTCTCTCATTGTACGTAGTATTTTTCTGCGAATAACGGCAGCTCCTTCATAAAATATTTAGTCTTTTATTTTCTGTCATATGATCCCGTGTGTGAGTGGAACTCTCGACGCCTTGTAATAGAGGGGTCACGGGTTCGATAACACAAGTGATTCAGTGTGGTGATTCAGAATCTATTTTGAACCGTAGGACATCAGCTTCATCCATTGGAAGGCAGTTGTAAACCACCATTTGTTCATCTTGTTGAGAGATCTTCGGGTCAATAGACCCAGTTCCGAGCAGAACACTTATAATTATCTTATGCGTTTGGTGTGTGTAGTGGCAGCTGTCTTAGTTAAGGTACCATCCTGACATTCGTGTGGTGAAACTGAAGGAAACTTAAAAATCTCAGTCAAGACAGTCGGCAGAAGGGTTGAACGCACGGTACCAACCCACTGAGAACCTGAAAAGACAGGGTAGATATAAAGACATTTAGGTAATTGTTTTCATCATATACAAAAAATATATCTTAAATATAGAAGGCTTCAACATTTCTTTCTAATGTAAATTGCTCTAAATTTAAATTACGGTACTGAAGTCAGTTATGTACAAGGAGTCGCCCGGATCAAGGATGATGATATTTGACCCTCTCCCTCCATGGTGCTTGATATTTTTGGCTAAATATGTCTTCGTCTTGCATTTTAAATAGCAATTTCTAATTTTTCCTTGTAAAGTACACCCCCCTTGAAAGTTGCGCCTCCACGACCGGACCTAGTTGACTTAGTTGTAAATCCAGGCCTAGTCGTACCTTAGATATCGGAAGTAGATATGAAGAAATTGGTCAAAATATTACAAGGGATATGACTAATAGGGTGGTCCGAATTTTTTCTTCTGATATTTGGGTTAAACTTGTCATCAAAAGTTGTGCATTGGTACCAAATAAAGTCATATAAAATATGGGGCGTCCTAAAACAATAATTAACCGGGCCCCTGGACCTCTAAAGGGC